>JAPYZA010008777.1:0-15346 GCA_030522685.1 Eupelmus azureus | reverse complement strand
ATATTTTCTAAATTCCAAAGTATCTGGTATTCTAGTTAAAATATAACACGTACAACATTTCAAAAGTTTCACATCATAAGCATATTTCTTACAAGTGTCGAAAATAACAGTTTTTCGCGAACTAAAATTTGTTTACCGCTTTTAAACGGATTCTGTGTTTTATTAAACGCAATCGATCACTAAGAAGTATGCATAATTATCGACATTTTTATCTTTCACTTGTTATCATTGCATTAATCCTCTTTTTAAACGTAATTAACAAAAAAATAATTTTTAGAGATTGCAACATTGAACAATAAGCATTCATCGGTAACATTATTTAGAAATAAAACCGTTCGTTACTCGGCACGATTGCATGCCATTATCGCCTGCCAGATGGAGTTCCAATTTTACCCGATGGATATTCAAGTTTGCCCCATGCAGATTGAAAGTTGTGAGTTTACATTTGCACCATAATAAAATTCAAAAAGACTTTTTATTCGTAAATTAAACGAAAAATTTTACTAGTACACAGTATAATCAAGAATTTTACGGCTGTTTACTTTTTTTCTGAATGTAAAAATGTTTTTTACTATCCGAAAGATTATTAATGTTCGTTAGCAAAGCGTTTTAGAGCTTTTAGTAAGACATTTTCTCTTATTCAAATGCACCTATTAATCTAGTCTAGTAGGTGGTAAAATCGATATCTATCATTTTAATATGATTAATCCTTTACGTTATGAATACAAAACTCTATTTCTTTGCAACTTTAATGATCTAAAATTGATTAGTATACTAAAATCTAATCTACACCATCAATCAATACAACATCTAAATACTACTACCGTTCAGGAACCTGACAAGTCAAACAAAAACAAAGCACCTCTAAAACACAATCCCAAATAACCGAGCAATAGATATCTATACACAAAAGTGTAACAGGCAGATCCACACTGCCCAAAACGAATCTCTAGATCCTAGCCACAAGAGCACGTGGTCCAGACTCTCGAGTCTCGCGAGAAAGGCTTTTAACGGTATATACATCTAGGCGGCGAACGAAAGCACTTTTACACTCGCGCGGCGCGACGACTTTGGCCCAATTTTTAGCCGAGAAGGACGAAGAATAGGACGCGCGGAGAAAGAGCGAGAGAAAAGGTGGGTGCCGTTACCGGGCTCAGCCGCCGCGAGAGCGTTTATATATATGCATGATTATGCATATTGCTATGGGTACAAAAGGAAAACGGCCTTAGACTTGCGCGCGGCTAACGGTTTTAAATTAAAAAGATGCGCGAGCGCGTCTTCTTTGTTGCTGGTCACACGAGAATGTGGGTGTCGACAGACGCGTTAAACAATTTGACGAATATGGGGAGGTTGGTATTGGACGTGAGAAGTGGCTTTTTGGTGCGCTGTTTATTGTTGAACGGGAGGTTGCTAATATGATAATTGCTCTCGTTTGCTAGGATTAGAAATGAAGAATTTTTGATGGACAAAACTATGCCGGATGATTTTTTAATAAGATACTCTAAATTTAAAATTTACACCGTAATACTTTTAATAATAATAATAATAATAATAATAATAATAATAATAATAATAATAATAATAATAATAATAATAATAATAATTTGTTGATCCATACTTGATTTTATTGATAGTTCGTATATTTCTTTTTAGTTTCTTACGATAGTGAAAAATTAAGTTTACGGTGGGGACCAGATCGTGTTATGATCAACCCAGAATTGAAGTTGCTACAATATCACCTTGAAAATCCACTACAAACTGATGAATCAGCCAGCTTTGTCACTGAAAAAAATGGTAATATATAAAAATCGTATAATATAACCGTTAAAATAATTGTTTCGTCTTTAAAACGAAATAAAAATAAAAAAAACTATGTCAAATAATTTTACTAAAATTGTTAAAAAATCATTTATTATTCTTACAGTTTTAAATGTTTGTTTTCTTTTTCTTTATTTGTTTGTACCAAAAAGAAAGTTATTTTAAAATTTAAATCCAACTAAAGTAGCATATTAAGATAAAATTCTTCATACTGATAAGGCAGTTTACATTGTTTCAAAATTCAGTCTTCAGGAAATGAATTTATTTTGAAAGTAGAACACTGAAGATACATAATAACAGGTATAAAATGAAAAAAAAACCAAACGTAATTGTCTAATAGTATAATTAAAAATAATACGACTAAGATAATAACTTAGCCGGTTAAACAGGGCCGATAAAATAGATTTCTATATCTTATATCTCATTTTAAATTATGGACAAAAGTTAATAAAATTTGTAAAAATTTTGACTTTTAATTTTATTTTTTATATAATAAATTATATTTTTTTTTAAATGATTGTACAGGAAGATATTTTTTATTGCAAAGCAGTTAAAAATTATTATACAGTCGATTTAATTAATTAATTGACAAATTTTTATTATGATTAACTGATTTTACAAAAAAAAAAATAATTATATTGATCAATTAAGTATATTAGTTGGAAAATATAATGGATGAAACCATGTCTTACCCGACTCGGCCCTTATCTACTAATACGATTTTAATAAACAAGAAATAAAAAAACCGTTTCATTTCAACAGCTACATAGGTCGTTAAGCATACTTCACAGTAAAGAAATCGAACAAGTTTTACAACATTCATTAGACAATAAACCTAATTATAATTTTCAACTTTTGTACAACAGGAAATTTTTCACGCCTGATTGTCTTTTTCCAATTCGAGCGCCAAATCGGCCACCACTTAATCCAAACGTTCGCACCCTCCACCCTCGTAGTGATGCTATCATGGTTCAGCTTTTGGCTGGGATTAGATGCGATACCAGGCCGTGTTGCGCTTCTTGTTACAAGTATGTTGACACTTGTGACGATGTTTACCGGGCTCAAAAGTGATGTTCCACCCGTCGCCTATGTAAAAGTAAGTTACTATACTTTATGTGTGAGGAGCAACCCTCCGATGAATAATCTCGATAATTTGAATTTATTTAAGAATCTAAAAAATGTAGAAATATTAGTAATGATATTGGTTTTAGTCAGACTTTACAGTTTTGTCAAATAAGATGTTTAAGACAATTATACGAGTAGAGTATATAATCTATATAAAATTTAATAAGCGAAAATCAGTTATGGTAATCGAATATTTTCTGTAATAACATATTTTATTAAAAGCTAAAATTACGATTGAACATCATTAATTTCTAAATTCATTTTATAAAGGCCTTGGATCTGTGGATGGCTGGTTGCATGCTCTTCGTTTTCTCAGCACTAGGAGAATTTGTTGTAGTCAAAGTTCTTGACCTGGAGTACCAAAAAGAATGCGAAGCTTCCAATGCTTACCGACGATTACCAGCAGTTAGTATTACTTTTTTTAGTTTATTATTTTTTTTTATAAGATTTAATTTTATTGATAATTTTTATTTTATAGAGATTGTCTATAGTGGAGAAAAGTCTATCTGTATGGGATTATGAATCTGTTTATTTACCAAAACCGCGAAAGAAACGAGCTGGAAGTCGGAATCTTCTTCAGAACACATGGCTGGATCCGGAGGTACTCATTCGGCGACCCAAGAATCGAGCAAAACTAATTGATAACTACAGCCGAATTGTTTTTCCAGTCCTCTTTTTGGTATTTAGTCTTTTATATTGGCCGATTTTGTTGTTAAAGAAATCCTCAAATTAAATCTTTTTTTTTTTGTAAATGAATAAGAATTTAAAAGCAAGAATCTTATTAAGCTATATTTTTAATATTAGTAATAATTTTAATTATTTAATGAAACATATTATAAATATAGTTATATGTAATTTATTACTTTATTTATTTACTCGTGGACTTTAAAAATAATTTAACAAAATTTGGTGAATTCTACTAAACTTAATACATATATCAAATTTTAAAAGTAAATTGCGCCACGATAATATTAATATCTTTATTAAAAGAAGAAAGAAAAAGTCCATCAGTTATTTTATTACAAAAATAAAAAATATTCCACAAAATACAAATATTTTTCTTTGTTTACACATTAGTTAGATTGTGAATACTTTTAAGGACTATAAATATGACGTTTCAATAAAAATATAGTTTATCAATTCTCATTTATATAATTTCATTTGTACAGTTTTTTTGCACTCTGTATCTTTTTGTTATAAAAAATTAATATACGACATAACTGAGCTTATCTTTTTTATTTTTTTATTACTATTCTATTCTTATTACTTCAGTAAAAAATTAAATTATAAAAAACTTGGTTTAACATTATAAAACTATAATCTGTACATCTTAACATTAATTTATATATTACAACGTAATATATAATGATTTTATTCTACTTCCATTTCCTCAGGATTGTCATCTTCATTGTCACTCATCATTTCTTGGATTTCTTTTACTTTCTTTCTGCTTTTTAGTTCGCTCAGTTTCTTGAGATAACTTATTGTATATTGATTAAAATCGCAACTGTAAACAAGATAAAAATATTATTCAATTTGTTTATAAAGAAAAAAGTATTCATTTAAAGTTTAATTACATTTTGCTCAGATCGTCATATTTCCTTTGCATATTTTTTTGCATTAATAACAATGTTGGTAACTGAACTATTGCATTCCCTTTAGGTCCATGTTCAGTCAAAATTGATTCGATCCATAATAAATAAAAATGAATATGCCTTGATTCTTCTAACTCACTGGCTATAAATTTCAATAATCTTTCCACATAAGCTCTGGGTAAACTTATAGCAGTTAATGTAACTAAAATAATAAAAACAATATTAGTATTTAATTTTGTACGGCAAAATATAAGTTTATAATTTAACTGCTGTTAGTTTATAATTGTTATGCATAAAACTGAAAAAAATTTTATTCAAAATTGTAATTTTCATTCCTTTAGCTTTACTTTTTTTTTAATAATAATATATAAAAAAGATTATTATAAATAAGTTTTTTTTACTTACTATCGGAATAAGGTACATTTTCCACAACTTCACGTATTAATGCTGTCTCATTAAGTTTCAGCGCCATCATAAGAGCTACAAATATATTTTTATTAAAATCTTGAACTATAATTTTATTTACAATAATTTCTGTGTAAATATTGTGATTATTAGTATTATTACCTGTTGAATATTCTTTCTTTCCTAAAGTTTCTTTTACAGTCATTGGAGTTATTCCTATTTCAAGTTCAAATGGATCAAAAACTAATCCAACATCTAATGAATATATTAATAAGCCTTCAGTTGTGGCTGCTGACCAAGCTTGACCTGAAATATAACAATTTTATAAAAATATTATTTTTCAAGATAATCTGTGTCTATACTATTAAAATATACTATATATTTTATTACCTGTAGGTGAAAATTGTAGACTATAAACTCGGATTTCAGGTTTCATACTTCTGCTGGCCATATCTCCTTTTCTAACTCCTGGCAATCGTAATGTTACATTTCCACCTTCGTTCTCTTCTCGCTCCTCTACCAGACCCAAGTTTCCGAATTCAGTTAATTTTCTTCTATTGATAAAATCCTAAGACAAATAAAAAATCAAACTTTGTATTTAACATCGCAAGTAATTTCTATTTCTTAATCTAGAAAATTTGAAAACTTACGTCAACTGCATCCAAGGATCGATTTTGTGTAATTTCAAATTTTTTTAAAAGAATAGATTCTTTAATATTATAAATGCAAACATTTTTAGATTGTCCTCCAGCTAAAATACAATTACCATCAGCCGAGTATGATAACGCTGTAAATGCTCTGAAAAATGATGAAAAATATATTAAAATATTATTTAAGTCATACTTAATTAAAGCATTAGTAGATTTTAACATTGAACATAAAGTGAAATAAATTACTTACTTTCCTTCTAAACTCTTTTTTGCAGTTATCAAATCAGTTTCTGCTCGTCCACTACCTAAATCAGTCCTTCCTTCAATAATACTTAACTGCGTCGAGGTTTTACAATCAAAAAATGAAATTTGACCATCCAAAGTTGCTACTGCAACTTCTTCACCACTTGGTTTATAAACAACACATAAACCATCCGCTGTCAATTGTATTGTTTCGTGACTAGATCCACTTTCAATAGCATTCCATATTTTCAATGTTTTATCCCATGAGACTGAAGCTAATTCTGTACTAGCAGGATTTGGATTAAATGCTACGCTCATAACTGGACCTTCGTGTCCACTTAAAATCTAGAATCAAAATGTAAAATATATATTGTGATTATATCACACATTAGAGATATTAAAAATTTTAAATAAATTTACCTCTAACAATGTTCCTAACTTTACACTCCACAAAAAAATTTCAAATACATCTTGCCCGCCAGCAGCAAGAAACTCATCACTTGAATCCAGTGCAACACATGCAAATTGCACAGGTCTAGGAGAGGTAAAAGTTTTGAAATTTCTGTATCTCATTAAATCATAGGCTCTAACAGTACCATCAAGAGAAGCTGATACAATAAATCGACGATTTTTACTAAATAAAACTCCTGAAATAGAAGACGTGTGTTCATGGAAAGTAACAGTACAGAATCCACTAGCCGTATTCCATAACTTTAATTTTCCATCATCGCCACCAGTAACAATGAATTGCCCATCTGGACTATAAGCAATACAATTCATATTAGAACTGTGACCCTGTTGCTTCATGACATAAGTTTCGCTCTGCCATTCCCAAACCAATAACTGACCCATTTCTGAACTCCCTAATGCAATCCAGTCACCAGAAGCATTTAGTGCAATTGATGAAATATGCTGATTTGATATACTGAAAATAAAAATTTATATACAGTTTAATGGCCATTTAACTTTTAATAGATTTGATCCTATTAGGTTTTAAATAGAATTTCAAATTTTATGAAACACAACTTTATTCTTGGTAAAATTAAAAAATCCAAACGTACCTTAATGAATGAATCATATTAACTTCTGGCATTTCATATAAAAAGAAAGCTCCATTACTAAACCCTACTACTAAAATATGAGTAGTCTGATGATATGCAGCTGCAGTCAAGACTGCATCTTTTGCACTTTTTCGGACTTCATCTGCTAAATAATGTTTACCTAATCTTTTGTACATTAATTTCTTAACATCTTTTTTATCAAGTTTATCTTTACTTCTTGTTGTTCTTGTTTCATTTTTATCTGAATTTTCTGCATCATCCATTAATGTTTGTTCACTATTCTTTTTCTGGATTTCAGTTTTTTCTAAGGCCTTATCTAAATCTATGTCATCTTCACTATCGCTGTCTTTGGCTTTAATTTTTTTCGTTGGTGGTTGATAAACAACCAGATCACTTGGCTCTATTGTACATTCCCAAACACAAAGATGTCCATTTCTAATGAAATAAGTAACTTTATATTAAAATATTATCTTTCAAAAATTTCATTAATTTAATAAAATAAAATTAAAAGCAAATACTTAAACTCAAAATAAAAAAAATTAATATTAATTTAATTTAATAAATAATTTAAATATTTCAAGAAATCTTAATAAACATGGCATATTATTTTCATTTCTAATTACATATATACGAAATGCTTTTACCTGCTAATTGTAGATATGTCATAGTTATTCTTTTCAAAATAACATCCCACTATTGAATCGGAATGACTTCCAAGAATGTATTTTTTGAAATTCATCCATTTTTCAAGACTATACAATCTTGAAGATTTATCTTTAGAACCCACAATAAGCAATTTTGAATCAAATGACCACTGAATACATGTTATATCATCTGCAGCATCATGAAAAACTTTTTCCATAACAAATGGATTATACTCTCCAGTTAGTAAGCCGGGAGCCGTAAAAATGAAAACTAAAAATGTTCAATATGAATTAGTTCTTAAGTTTAAAGATATAATTTAAGCAAATGTTTAAGATGTTACCTGTGCTTTCTTTACAAACTGCAAAATGTTTTCCATCAGGAGAAAATTTAACACACTGTACTTTTCTTTTGAATCTATATTTATGAATTACCATTTTGCTAATCATACTTATTACATGAGCTTCACCCTCTGAAATATTTTAAAATTATATTAATTTTTAACTGTATGAATCAATTTTGAATAATTTATATAAAAAATAAATTTTTCGTACCTTCATTAACAGCAATCAATATATACCCATTTGGTGACAAATCCATAGCATTATAATTAAATCTACTTTCAACAGGTAATGTAACTGATTTATTACTGAAAAGAAAAAATAAACATCAACATTAGCTTCAATAAAATAAAAAAGTTGTACTTGTTTTATGAAAAAAAATACTTACTTTTTTAAATCATATATAGAAATTCTATTTCCTACTGGACTAATGATGGACATACCATCAGGTGTAAAGAGTAGATCACCTTCATGGTAAACCGAGCCCAGCAAATTACTGAACTGTAAAACAAAATTAGTATTTAATAACAGATGACTGATAAATACATATTTCTACTTTAATTCTTGCATATTGTTTTATATCGCATTAGTATATGTTAAAATAAAAATAAATTAAAAACATTATGAATCAAAGCGAAAATATTTTTCAAATATAAAATGTATTTCTACAATATACTAATACAAAATTCTAATACTAATAAATAAGTAAATGTTAATAAATTTTATGATTGATTTGAATTTTATAGGTTAGAATAAAAAAATTATTAAAATAAGATAGTAAAACTGTAAGAAAAAACGTGTTATTCTCATAAATAATAAAATAATGAAAAAATGCTTTACCTTGTAAGCGAATTTCATCTTTAAATTATCGCTTAAACTCAAAATTCCAAAATAAACACAGGAGTTAACCTCTAATCGAGGCCACTGCAGACACCTATACTAACGAAGATAGACTTGTAATATTCGTTGCCTATACAGACCTCATTCTTTGACCACGTTTCTGACGTTTAAATACGACCGCGAGTAGCGTCACTTCCGGTTGCGTTTAAATTTCGCGCTCATTCCACCTCGTTAAGCTTAAATTTCGTAGAAATTCGAAAATTTTCCTATTTTCTAAAAACAAAGTGTACGTAATGAAAGAAAATGACAATCAATACTTTAAAATATACTTTCGAACAAGCAACAAATCAACTACGCCGATAAATTACAAATTTTTCTAACCAGCTGCTCCAAAAACATTTCCATCCTCATTCCAAAACATCCCCATCCCCCAAGCAAGCATCAGCCTCATTCTCCCAACCCTCCAAGCAACCGCAACAATCCTCAAAATAATCCACCCCCGAAAATCCTTCCACCGCTCATTCGGCCGACTAAAGTAGTATCCACTCGGCCACGTTCGTACCTCCGCCCCCGGACACCCCAACAAAAGCAAAAAACCATCTCCAACCCTCCCCGCTCAAAGCATACCCCGCAACCCCTAAAAAACTCAAAAAATCCTCTCTCCTGGTGCAGTCACGCGCCTCAGCGGCGGCTCTCGCTCGTGGCGCTTGCGTCGGCGCATCTTCTGCTCTCGAGCCTCGAGCTCGCGTGCGCGCACTGCCCTCGGCGCAGGCAGCTTGACGTCACGAGGTCTGTTTTAGCGCTCATTGGCCGCGGAAAGCTCGTCTGGCCAATAGCAGGCGAGGTAGGTGCGACTTCCGCTCTCGTCACATGAGGCTCGAGCAGCAGCAGCGGAGCTCGCTCTACTCCGGTGCGCTCAGTTCGGCTAGGCAGTAGGCCATATTTGACAGTGTGCTCGGGGGCCAGTGGTACTAGTGTTAGTCGGGACGAGCAGAGGCGAGCAGTGCGAGAGATCAGAGAGAGGGAGTGAGTGAGGCGCGCGCGCAGCTTGACAGAGATAAGAGAGAGAGAGAGAGAGAGAGAGGAAAGTGTGAAGGAAGCTTTTTTCGCTGAAGAAGAAGCAGTAACTCCTCGTGTCAGTTCTCCTCGGCGCTAATCCCTTAGCTCTCCGTGCGACTCGCCCGACTATACAGTTTGTGTGTATATAGATAGAGCTGAGCTCGTGTCTCTAGAGCGAGACAGCGCGACGTACACACACACAGCTACCTAGAGTATATATATACAGTCGCGCGCGCGCACGCACACAAGAGCCGCAGGCCGAAGGGAAGCACAGAGAGAGAGCAGTAGCAGCAGCAGTAGCAGAGCGCAAGCCGCTAACGCAACGGTCTACTCGCGCGGCAGTTGAGAATAACGCAGGAGAGCCAGGCAACATGAGCTCGGAAGGATTCACCGAGGGCAGCCCCGTCTACGGGCCCTTCTTCGGCGTCATGGGCGCCGCGTCGGCCATCATATTCTCCGGTAAGTAGCCCCTGTGAAAACCGAGCGCGAGCCGAACGAGCAGCCATCGCTCGTTTCTCTCGCATAGGAAAAAGTAGATAGGAGCGGCCGCAGCGTGCGGCTCCCCCGTGATGTGGTGCCGCCACCGCCTGGCTCTCTCTCCGAGAGAGTCTCGTGATAGCTCGGTGGGCGTCGACCCAGCGGATATCTCGGCGCCGCCTGCTGCCACCGCGCTCCTTCTGCATTAGCTTTTCGGCTGCTTTTAGACACCTAGCCCCCCCCCCCCGCGAGCTGCCCGCTAAATCCCGGATTAAACTGGATTTTCGGCCGGACGCCTGGCCCTTGCGCTCAGCCTCGGGCCGCGCGTCTACGTATAGCCGACGAGGATGATGACGACGTCGCCGACGACGACGACGCGGCTAGCGCTGTCTCGCTTCTGTTAACGCCATTTTCCCATCTGGCGCGCGCGCGCGCGCCTGAGCCAGTGTGTGTGTTGCTGCGTCTCCTTCGCTCTGTGTGTATACGTATGCGCGCGGACGGCCACGAGTCGGAGCGAGAGGGCGAATATATATCGCGCAAAATTCTCGCGGACGCGGATCAATCGAGCGCCCCAGCAGCGGCTGCTGCTGCTTGTCCGCGAAATTTTTCTCGCTCTCGCGTGTATTGCTATGGGCCTCTCGTTCTAATCCTACCCCCGCTTTTTTCCTTGCAATACCCTCGAGCGAAGCGATCGACTTTTTTCTCTCTCGGAGAGTCGCGAATGCGCGGGCTTACGCGGAAAATCATTGTCGTCTCTCCGGGCTGTCTCTGTCTCTGTCTCTCGCGGCGGAGCTCTCAGCCAGAACGTGATGATCGACCTGTGTGCGCGCTTGCCGAGAAACGCGAAAGAAACGGAAATGTAAGAGACAGAGACGGGTGCATGCACACCGAGAGAGTCGAAATAGTAACGAGTCCGATGCCGCGTGCCAACAGTCGCCGCCGCCGCTGGCCCAGCTTTAAAGATCGTCCTTCGCTTATTGACGACGGCAAAGATTCCCTTTAATTTTCTCCTGCCGCTAGCGTATATAGCTGTATTGTAACAGAGGCACGGGCTTTCTTATCTATCTAGAAGCTGTGTTGTCGTAACACAAGCAAAATTCCGTGGCAGTCACGGCTTTTTCACGTTATCTGGCTAATATAATCCCTCTCTCTCTCTCTAGAGAGATAAAAGATTCTCGAGAGCGGCTCTCGCACCTTCCTCGCTCCGATTCGTAATCGCTACTTGATTAATGGAAAAATTCAGCAGGAATCCCGTGAGCCAGGCGCTCGCGCCTCGCGCTTCAAAACTTCGCTGTTATAACTTCGCGACTCGCGAGAGAATGTCTGTCAAGTCGGCCGTTGGTTTTTAATAATCAGTCGCGCATTAATAATAGCAAGCTCGCTCCGACTTCCACCTGGCTCTCTCTCGCTTTTAATAGCCAGCATAGCAGTATTGATTAAAGATTAATGCACGCTGCCCGGCTGCTTAGGCAAACGCTCCTCAGGCGAATTACCTAACTGCCCTGGGAACTTGACATTACGCTTCCTCATCGCCGCCAAAATCTCCCGGCTCCTCCCCCGCAAAGCCCCGAAAATCCGCGAAAAAACAGGCAGACGCTCGATAAATACACTCACAGAGCAGAGAGCCATGGGAATTTCCTCCGGCGCAGGGTTGGCTACAGGTTTTTCGTGAGGTGTAGGAGGGGGGAGGGTAGAAGAGCAGAGTCGCGGCTTTGCATCGCGCGCACGCATGTAGACGGCTTGCGCATGGGCGAGAAGGCGAGAGAGACGGAGCGATGCGCGCGGTTTCGATCGACGTCGTGTGTCGTGTGTCTTGCTCTCCTCGAGAGGCTCTCTCTCTCTCTCTCTCGCTCTGCAAAGGAGGGCGGGCGGCGCTCGTGCATTTTCTCTTCCACCTACTCGCTCCCTCTAGCTCGGCCAGAGCCAGCTACTCGCTTTCGACCTGTGTAGTAACTATAGCTCACTCCGGCCCTTGTGTATAGCGGGTGGATATATATATGCGCAAGCCCGCGCCGGCCAATCAATACGAATCCCTTTTTCCGCGGCCGCGCCGATTAATCGACCAGCTTTAGGCCTGAATCGCCTCGATGTTTCAATGGTAGCTAGAGAGAGAGAGAGAGAGGGACTGTAGGTTACACATGAGCGCTCTGCTCTCCGGTCCCGTGATGCAGGCGTGACTTTTTCCGTGTACTCGCGAGCGCAGAGAAAAACTGATTGCAAGCTGGGGAAACGGTGCTAGTTCCTCACAGGCGGCCTTTAACGTTTTCATCTTTTTGCCTCGCTCTTTATTACCGTTTTATTGGAGCGAATGGCGCTCGTTATTTTATAGTTGCGCGTTGCACAATAATATGACATTTTTCGGTGTGCAAAGCTCGCTCGCGTTGCATCGAAGGCTCGAATTGATTCGAATGCAGAAAGCAGAAACGCGCGCATAAAGCCGGAATGCCAGCGAGCCGCTGCATTATTCATAATTTTTGACGCGAATTCGCTTTTCTTCGTCGCGAAGTACGAGCTGAAAAATCCAATGCTCAAGAGTCCTGCCTTATTCTTCTCAAAAGTCAGATGACTGCCCGGCGCCCGAGTTGCATAAGAAGCCGTTAATTCCTCCGTTAAACGCAAGCCTCGAAAGAACGAGCCCGAAAATCCTTCGATAGAGAAAGCGTCGCGCACATCGGTTCCGCTCGTGTAGACAAAGATTAAAGCTAGCTAAGCATGAATCATAGCCAAATGGGTTTCGTCGAGTTTATTAAAAATATTTACTCACAGAGCCGCTCATAAACATCCTCGTCATTCCCCAGCCGAGAGCTAGAACCCAGACATTGTCCCGGTGATAATTAAACTGTCTCTACACCCGCTCGCGTAAAATAAAAGAAGGAAAAAAAATCGCGGCCGCATTAATCATGGGAAGCGATCCGAGGAATAATAATAAAGAAAAAGCCTCGCCGCGCTCGGGCAGTTTTGAGCTCTCTCGGCTGAGTCTGTCTCTCCGCTGGTGATGCGGCCGCGCGCGAGATTTTGATCGCCGGCCAAATGGGCCAGCCGCGCGCTGCTCTCCCCTGCGTGTGTGCGCGCGTCTTCTCTTTTTCTCTCCTCCCGTCTTTTTCTTTTTCTCTTTTTCAAGCCGCTTACCATCTCTCTCTCTCTCTCTGCGTACACGCCGCAGACGCCAAAAAGCGAATTCCCCGAGGTCGCTCGATCGGCGCTTTTCGCCTCGTTTTTACGCTCAGAGCGAGGCCCTCGTCGGTGCACTCTTTTTATTTCTCTCATTGTGGACACTCCGAAAAGGGAAAGCGCGTGATTCAATTGCTCACGAGCGAGAGAGTGACAAGTCAGTTTACGTCACGGCGCTCGCGCACCCAAGGTTTCGTACAGGCGCTCTTTTGTAACGCGGCGATGTCTCGTGACCGCCGACGAATTTTATCGTTACAAAAAACACCGCACGGCGAAAAAAGCACGGCCAGTCAGCTGATTGGGAAACGAAAAAAATCCAGACGGAAATTCCAGCTCTCTATCTCGCATCGCGCTGGTTTATTTAAACAATAGGTGGCATCGTCGGGCCGCTCCAGAGCGAGCAAGCGGACTTATCACGGAAGTCACGCTGCGATGCGAGGCTCGAGAGAACCACGCCTCCCTGGCGCAGCGGCGGTGGCAGCAGCGACTACGGGACTTACGTGATTGTCATGTGACCGCGAGCGCAACGTGAGAATCATGTGACTGCGGGGCGTATGAGCCAGCTACGCGAGCGCTCCGGCTACTCGGGCCCAGATTTTATTTTTTTCTTTTTTCGAGGCCTTTGCTGTAGCTTTGGATTTTTGTTAATGCATGATCGGGGTGGTTTATTATTTATTGGGGTTTTGCGAGGAAGATAGTTTTTGCTTTTTATTTTTCTATAGCGCGCGGCGAGAGTCGAAATGATCGCGGCTGGGCGATAGCTTGAATAATGCATGCAGGTGGCGAGCTGCGTCGAGTGAAATTTAGGTCGGATATTAAAAGAAGAAAGAAGAAAGGTCGTTATTATAAATATTTTGTTGGGCCTTGATGGCTGTAGAAATTTTGAAGGGTACAGAATAGAGGATTCGTCAAAATATGAGTAAAATAATGGGGAGTAGGTGGATGCTATTGGGGAGTAGGAGTAATGTTTTAATTAGTATATTTTCGTAATTTTTATTGCGATTGATTATTTCGAGCCTTGACTGAAGAATGGAGCAGCAAACGGAAACGGTTAAAAGATAGCGAGAAGACGAGATAGACCATTATGTAAAGAAGGAAGTAATTTATTAGCGTGCATTGTCGATTTTCAAAAATGTACAGCATTTCCGGAGATAATCTATTTATTTATAATGGAATCATTGAAAACAAAAATCCGTGGCTTGTAATTACTCTATTGTGCGTAGCTCTGAATGTAAAATTATAGTAAATTATGAAAATTCAGGAAATGTATATGCAATAGAATGCGATTAGTAAGTTTTAAATGAATTTTTAAATGTCACGTGCTTTACAGAACGAAAGAAGTTTTAAATATATGAAAAGTGATATGTACATTATCTCGCAGAGATAATGCTTTCCTTATCTGTCACGTTGAAATATCTAGGTTGATGATCAAAATTTTTTCTCAGGTTACATTACATTCTTTCTTTATTTACTCTTTATTACTTTATTATTATTAATAATTTAAAAGAAATAAAAATTTCATAATTTTTGTAAAAAATTGCATATTTATAATTGAAATAAGCTAATTATCAGATCGTTCGCGTCGTCTAAGATGCTGCACGTTTTTCGCAAAAAATAAATATAATCTATTTAAATGCACAACTAATGGCTAAAATTTTATTTTTCATGGAAACCACCAGCCCTGGGGGCGGCGTATGGTACTGCCAAGTCAGGTACCGGAATTGCAGCCATGTCTGTAATGAGGCCTGAGCTCATCATGAAATCCATCATTCCTGTTGTCATGGCGGGTATCATTGCCATTTACGGCTTAGTCGTGGCGGTTTTGATCGCGGGTAACCTGGAGTCGCCCAAAAAAGACTATCCCCTTTTCAAGTAAGTATTTATACCCTTTGCATTATTTTTTATGTTCCTAGTGCTTC
>JAPYZA010008773.1:0-11232 GCA_030522685.1 Eupelmus azureus | reverse complement strand
GCCTGAATCGGAGTGGCAAATAGTTACATGCAATCTCTTTAACAACTTTTGTTCTTGATTCTTTACGTTTTTTTACTCGCCTTCACTCATCTTGCTAGGTTTTACCGGAACGACAAACCGAAACCACAAAGGAACACACGAAACGTTTGCTTACGACAATATTTTACACAATTGGAAATTCGTTTAAAGTTGAACTCACAAATATTGTAAATAATGATAAAATCAGTATAACTACATTATGATATTCAAATTAAAGAACACGTTTTTGTATATTTATGCATATAACGTATTAATCTTGTCGTATTACGAAGGAAAACATGTCTTACTAGATATTGGACTTACTAAAAAAGTATTCGATGTGCCTGTAAGTACTAAAAAAAGCTTGCTTAACTTTTATAAATAAAATAATGCTCATATGAAATATATAATTTCAAGGGAAAATTGATTAATTGCATCTTCAATGAAAATCAATCGAACAACATTATTTTTATTAATCAGAATAAAAATGATACGATTATAAAACAATCATTATATTCAGGTGTAATTCCCATAACTTTATTTAACGGAAAACAACATCTTTTCAAAAAGTATAAACGCTTTCATAGATTGTATGCATTAAATGAATCAATAGTTAGACAAAATAACTATCCAGCAACCAGTTTTATTATTACTATTTCATCCAAAGATGCTCTCGAAATGATTTTGAAAAATATTAGAAATTCGGTTTGGTGGAATAATGAAGCACTATTTTTTCTTGTTAATAAAACACTTTTAAATAGTTGTAAAATAGCACGTGAAATTTGTAATACAATTTGGAGTTTTAGCACACTATTCGTTATTTACGAATGCATTAATTCAAAGGGTAACTTGAAACTGTATACTTTTAATCCTTATTCAGTACATGCACCAACATTTTGGAAACGAATACAAAGTACTAACGTGGTTAATGAAGCATGGACATTACTAGAATATGACATTACAAACTCGAATATTATTTCCAGTAAGTATTTAATAAAATTTATTTACTCAAAATATTTCATTTTTTAGTTTATTAATCAAGGATTTAGTTTATTACTTATAGATTTAGTTTATTAATTTATAGATTTTATGTTAAAGTAAGTAAATTTCATAAATATTTTTTTAAAATAGATTTGTCGTTCTGTAAAAATTTATTTTTTGATAAAACAAATAATTTAAATGGCTACACTTTTAAAACTAATATGCGTACTAATTCTAATAATTATGAATACTACGAAACTAAACAGAGATGCAATAAAGTTAGTGGATATTGGTCGGAAATATTATGTGAAGTATTAAATTACATCAATGGAACTATGACGGTAAAATGGTTAAACCATCCTGGATCAGTTGGGGAAACTGAAGGGATAATCTCTGATATACTAACTAAAACAGTGGACTTTTCGATGGCTGCATTTTGGATACGTCATTATTGGAATGCACAAACACAACCTATTGGTAGCCATAAAATTTTAATTATAACTCCCAAAACTTCATTAACGTATATTGATAAATTTCTATTAGTTTTTAACAAAAAGGTTTTGTTAATCTTGATAGTACTATGCTGTACATCAATTATTTCTTTAAAATATGTTTTACGATCGTCAATATCGAGTGCAATTTTAGATTTTTTACGAATGTTTATGAACGTTTCAACATTAGCAAAACCAAAAAATAATTTAAGTAAAATCATGTTAATTTCTTTGATCTACTGCATATTTTCTATCAGCACGTTTATCCAAAGTCTCTTAAATGCTGTCAATACTATGCCGGGATATAGTTCACTTATAGATACAGTCGACGATATAATCAAATCTGATCTTGTAATTTATGGGCAATCAAATTATTTAGAATTGATACACATTAAAGAGATCCGAGAGCGTTTTCAGATCGTGAATAACAGTGCTGAATGCATAAATCGTCTACTTATAGGAGATCGTGTTGCATGTGTAACGTCTCAGTATAATCTAAATGCTTATTATGGCTATGATAATAATATAATTCACATAATAAGAGATTATAACATGGAAAAAAGTATAGGTTATATATGTGCAAATGATTTTCCACTTCTTTACAAGTTTAATTCGCTTTTGCTAAAAATAGTATGATCGTTATTCAATTGACTTCTTTTATAAGAAACGTACACATGATAATTTTAGGCAAAGTGAAACCTTACAAATTAGACAGTTGACATTTAGTGTTTATATTTTGATTGGAGGTTGGGTCTTAGCTTTTTTAATATTTTTAATTGAAAATTTTTTTTAGGTTTATCAAATGTATTATTTATATATGTAAAGTAGAGGAGAGTAGAAGAGTGGACACAATTTCTAGATTATTTGTTTTAATTAATACTACAATGATTTTTCGCAATATTTAATATACACATTTGCAAATGTTCTGACCATGAAAAATTACTTGTAACCTGTATATAATGTGTGTGCGCATATAAATACTCACATCGAAAATTGCAATTCGATATAAAAGTTTTAGAATAAGCACTCAATTTTCTTCTTTAGTCAATCATTTTAATTATTCTGAAAAAGTATATTACATATACTTTTTAGAATATTTATCAAAATCTATTTAATTAATAGGTTTATGAATAAAATTTGTAAGTTTACAAGCTTTGTAATGTTTTAATTTAATGATTTTATATTATTTATCATAATTTGTGTAATATATTTTATTGTGTAATTATCTAATGTATTTAATTCTGATAATTAGTTATATATTTATTAATGTATTTAAATTTATCTAATAATTTATTTTATTTTTCATAATAATTTTTGCAATAAATAATATTTAATATATGTATTTCTACAATGAAAATAAATACCGAACTCGGCTGTATATTCAATTAAAGCGCCAGCCAACAGGAGAAGCAACAGTGATAATGGAAGTAGAAGTGGAAGTTTTATTCCTTAGGATTGGTAGCAGCGGCGAACTGCTGCTTTGCTGGACAAAACCAATCACCAATGTAGTAGACAGCTGTTACCAATCGTAAAAAATTAAATCATTACTGCTACTGCAGTTGCTGGCTGATTCCTCAATCCGATATTTTTAAGGTTCAATAAAATAAATTTTAACTAATTTAGAGCAAATTTGGTTGGAGTTTGGTAAAATTCGAGCAATAAATTTGACTAACTAACGCTACACTAATTTCTATTTTATTATTATATAGATAAAATTTGCTCAAAACAATATTTAGTTTTAATGTAGAACCAGAAATTACTTTTTTGAAATTCATTAAATTAATTGCCTACTTACTGAAAGTAAGTCTAGTTAACCAATTTCAAATTTCCCGCTCGAAATTTCTCTAAGTTATACGGATTTATTACATCCACCCTTATGATCCCACTTCCTGTGAGATAGTTTGCGAGAAAGTTTTGTGAATCCCCAACAAGCGTGCTCCACCTCCTGCTCACAGATAGCAAAGGCAGATCTACTTCTGTTCAGACCACCAAAGCGTCAACTTGCTAGAAAATTTCTCCGACTATATAATAGAAGGATTTATTAGATTAAATAAAAGTTTTACGTAAGTAATAATATATCCTTAGATTTTTAAAATTATAATATTCTAAAAATCGCATATATTATAAGTGTAAAGTAGTATGCAAGACCTTTTTTAAGAGATTTAATTTATTTATTTCAGACAACTTTTGTTATACTACCTTTTTTGTATATGTATGTTACAATTACATTTACAATACAAAAATTACAATTTTTGTATAGCAAATTTAACTTTTATTTAAATTATCTCATTTTATCTCTTGGCTAATATACTACGACTAAAAGTATAATGCACCTATTAATGTAATTCTTTAGTGCATAATATTTTAATTTTGATTAAATGATATTCAGCTTTTTAACAATATTTAATAAATATGTCTTTACGTCTTTTCTATATTTCTATTACAGTTAAAAATTATTACCAATGATCATCCCGAGGCTAGTAGGTTAGTATCACCGGGTACAAGTGTGTGAGATAGAGCATATATATACGCATACACTAAAGAAAGGCTGGAGTGAGAAGATAGTCCGGCTAAAATAACTAAGGCTATACCACATAGACTAGCTGCTCAACAGGCTAAAACGCATACGCATGCGTGGGGCGAACTTATACTGCTATTGAGGTTTAAGCGTCTTTTTGCATAAGTGCCTTGAGACGATTTAATCAGCGGCGTTTGCAATAAGTTGGAAAAATTCTTTCATGTGCACCAGCATTGAGCGGCGATAAGCGAGTGCTACAGCCAAGCAAATCAGAGTTTGGACAGCGCGATCGACAAAGAGAGAAGCAAAGCTTGAGAGAGGATAGCAAGGGGACAAGAGCTGTTCGTCGCGCTTATGTGTGGTGAGTTTTGCTGAATGCGTATTTGACCATACTGTCTCTTCAACCAATTTTATTAGCATAAACTATCGATTTTGCTAGTATAGTCGATTGGGGAAAGAAGCTTGGATTTTTGGCCAAAAATTTTTTGCAATTATCTCAGCATGCCATTAATCTATATTAGCTTCTATATCTAGCAATTTGCCCTCCGTGAGTATCGTGTCTGTAAAAAGTGTTTTGATTGTAATGATAAAATAAAACCATAAAAAATTGTATCAGAACAGTAATGTGTAACTGTATCACTATTTTATATAAAGTTTGATGGAATCGTATAAATAAAATATATAAAAAATTATTAAATATTTCTATCGGTAGTCACGTAAGTATATAAGAAACATGAAAATAGTATATTACATACCTAAGCCAGTAAAATAAGAAATGTCTCAGATCACATGTAATAATTGTCGGCCAAAGCGAAGCCGAGGTTGACAAACATGTGATCTGAGGCTTTCTTTTTTACTGGCCAAGATGTGTATTCTATTCTTCTGCTCGACGGCGCCGGAAAGCGGCAACTTCGTTTCGCGCACCGGCCGGGAAGTTGGCGCTTTCCGGCCGGAGGGCAGAAAATTCTTCTTATCAACCTTAAAATATAATACTTTAAAAAAAAAATTTTTTAGAATTTTATCTGAACACACTTATTATATAGCTTACATCTTTCTAATTTAATCGCAATATTATACATGAATTTCAAGTAGATTTTTTTTAAACTTTCGTAATAATTTATTTTAAGTCTTTACGTGAGATCTTACTTAGATCTCATATGATTCCTCATGTTAAAAGTTAGAAAAAATTTATCATGAAAATTTTGAAAATGAAATTTTTAAATTCATAGGCAATGATTTTTATTATGGTACCTAACCCCTGTCTGTGCATAACAAACTACGTATTTTAGTTACTTATTAAAATATAATATATTTAATACCTTCTTTTTTATTAACTAAGCTGCGTAAATTCGTCATAATCATGCATTTATAGTTTTTGTTTTTTTTTCAGAGAGTTTTACAACACGTCTAGTGTTTAAATGAGACTCGATTTCTCTTAATCTTTTTTTGAATGCCAATATTCGTTCCAGCGAGTTAAAAAAGTAAGATAAAAAACCTTTAGAAATTCATCTCCACTATTCTTAAAACTTTTTTCTGCAACAGGAATATGCCAACTGTGGTACGAAGACTAATAAGTTGCTTACGAGAAGTTAGGGGTAACTGCTACAATACACCGGCACTAGCTCGTCAGAGTAACGCAAAAACGGAGAAACTGTTCAACTTGATATTCGACTTAGGAGTAGAAAAGCATCAATTCACTCAAGAAGAACTGTCAGTACTCGCACCTTTTTTAGTGTCTGCTATCAAGCCATTAAAAAAAAATATTCAACGGGAGGGTTGTATTCACAGAACCAGACTGAACTCCACAATTTTAAGAAAAAGATCTGCATTGCAGTTTTTAATCGACAACTACGGTAATTCTACAGCTGGAAATCAAAACTTGAATAGCATATTTGCAAGCTCAAACCTAGCAGAAAGTATTCAGATCTTGGATCACATAATTAAAAATTGGGGAGACATATCAGACTCAGACGAGGGCGATTCCGATAACGATACGTCGGGCATACCATCATCGCACACCTGGTGGTTTCGATAAAATTTAATCCTTACTGCTATCAATCTATACTTCTGAAAATGCTTTCTAGCATACTGAATGGAATTCCAGGACTGGGCATCGTCAAAGCAGGTGGTCACATTCTACTAGGCGACACGCAAGGAGCGAAGGAAGCTTTCGTTCAGTCCACTAGGTCGACACTTGTAATCGCTGGAGGTGTCGCAGGATGCCTTGGAGGGCCTGCCGGAGCAGTCGCGGGTGCCATGGCTGCGGGTGCATTGACCGACACTGTAACTTCCATCGCGACTGGTGAGCCACGAGGCATGATTGAAGGTATAGATGATATTGTTTCTGACGCATCTAATGGCGATTTTCCAATTGGAGCGATTTTTAAAACAACTGTAATCGCTGGATGTGATGCAATCAGCGGAGCAGGCGCCAGTGGGGTAGTTCAAGTAGCTAAATCAATCAGCACCGAGGCTGGCAAGTCTGTTACGCAAACTGTAATAAGAGAAACTCTTAAGGTTGCAAGTTCATCGCAAGTACAAAAAGCTTGTGTAGCTTCTGGTATGCAATCGTATGTTTCTACAGGCGATAGACAATATGGAATGAGACCAGCTAGACCAGAACGTGGTAAACGCTTAGAAAGCTCAGTAAGCATAGGGTTGGCAAATATGTCTATTAATTCCTCAACAAATGCTCAACGTTCGGCAGGTTCAGCTAGTGGAGCGGGGCAGCCTCCAAGGGATAATCAAAACAATAGAAATAATAGAAGACAAAACTCTGCAACATTGTCTGATTTGGAATTTAACATGTTCTTGAGAATTTTTGGCGTCCAGTTTCTGGAAGATATCGTGATGGGTAGGTCCGGTATTAGAATTTTTAATGGTCTTTCAGACCCACAAATCGAATATTTGAAGAAACTTATTAAAACCTTGATATCTAATGGATATTTAAAAGTGGTCATTGCAATAGTTCGTCGTATTTTTGATTTATTAAATGCGGAGGATATTACTTTTCCGAATTTTCTCAGCTTAGCAGAATTTATCGCTACCTACGTTGGAGAGAACGTCGCTGAGTATGTGGAGTCATTTGATGATGATTTGTACGCACAACGTCGTCAAGAACGAATCAATTTCATTTGCGAAAACGCTAGTAGCTTTGCAAGAAAAATTCTAGACCTCTTTAACCGATTTCGCGACAAAATTAATACAGAAAATAGTCAAATGCGTCCGTCATTCCGAAATGTATTTTCAGCTGTCTACCACTGGTACAAGCATAGATACACTCCCAATAACACATACGTTGATATAAAAGAATATTTTGATTTGATAAAAAAGTATCTGAACAAGTTGAAGACACTGAGGGCTTTCTCGGATCTGATTGACAGAAATCACTCGAGACGAGACCTAAAATATGAAATTTTCATTTCCGCATTCGGAAGGAGATTGAGAATCATTTTGAAAATTCAAAATGGACATCTAGAATTGTCTTCCTGCTATTTCGTAGGTAAAACTTTCAAAGGCGATAAAGAAGATGATGAATTTGTTGACGGTCAACATATTATAAGATTTTAATTTTTTCAAAAAAACTTTCCATAATAAGATTTATTTGTATTTATATTAGTCTTGCTTCCGATCTACGTATAATATAGGTATATCAGTTTTCAGCTCATAAGCAATGAATATCTAAAAATTGTGAAATGTAATACTCTAGTAGTATTGCAATTTTTATAAAAATAGAATGCGTGATATGAGTATATGTATTTTATAAACCGCATTTGTAAAATTCAATCAGATAAATATTACTTTCTTGTACAACGACTTTTCCCACTGTTACCCTTCAGCGTTCCTACAAAAGTTTCAAACATTCTTTTCTATCCATCTAAAATCTTTTTTCTTATGTTAGGAAAGAAACATCCTTCTCCAAATTATATTTTCACAAATATATCCCATGGAAGACGATGTGCTACAATTTAAAAATCCGACAGCAGTAGCGAAAATATCTTTTTGTTACCCAATTAGCTGACTAATTGATTGTTTAGCCATTACACAGTTTATTAACTAATTTATTTGTAACAATAAAAATAGTTAGTTAATTAGCAAGTTAAATTGTTAGAAATAGTTTACTTAAAATAATTTTTATAAAACAATAATAATAATTTTTATTTAAAATATTAATTATTTTTATAATCATTTACACTGTAGTAAAAATACAATAATTTATTGTTATGCATATACTTTAATTTATAAAAATGTGTTTGACTACTTTAGTTACATTGCAAATATTCAAAATAAATTATAAGATATTTACTAATTTGTAATCGAAGATAACTTAATCCAGAAACTTTGTTTTATTGGATTACATTAAATATTATTTTTAAGTCGTACTGAAGCACTGAAATGAAACATTATAGTATTTCTTTCATATCGATATATATATCAACTCATTAATATTAATTTAAATTCGTAAATGTTCTCCAAGTACAAACTTAGAATTTAGTTGTTACCTTTTCACCCATAAGACTTCTGCAAAGAAAACGAGAATAGAGAACAAAACTCCATAACCCATTGTGTAGAATGCAAAGTAACATTCATTTAATCCAACGCTAATAAACTTGCTAAGCCCATTGCATGGAGGTCGCTTCGTATACAAACGTGACATTTCCCGCGATTTGAGTCCCGATTCTTCAATTTTCAATGAGCTTGACGTCAGACAGTGTGATTTTCGTCATAAAAGAGATAATTGAAGAATTATTACAATTTAAAAATATATTTTATGAAATATTATTAATATATGATATCAATCAAGAAACCATTTTATGCTTAAATAATGAAAATGAAAAATTACTTACTTGACTCGCATAATTTCGACGTAAGGCGACTGTTTGACGATCGTGAACATTGGGTCGAAATGTTCGATAAAATACATTTCTCTGAAGCCGCACTTCTCGTCCTCCTCGAAAGTCTCCTGAATTATTTTGTAACCAGGGCCAGTCTCCATGAAGAAAGCAAAGAAACCTTGCCTCACGTGCTTAATTCCCTCATCCGCCGTCATCCAATTCGATTTGCCGGCTTTCGGCTCGATTTTTTGATCTATTATACCTCTTCGAATTGGATCTCTTTCCAACTAATAAAGGTTTTATAATAAAGGCTCTAAACAATTATCATTTAAATAATTAAAATTATTTATAAACTAAACGTTTGAAATTATTTTATGAATGTCAAATAGAAGGATATTTGCATGAGTTTTTGTTTATTTATCAAATTCACGGGAAAAAAAAATCAAAAATATTTTCTGAATGTAAATACATTATTTACGTTTTAGATGATTCTGACTCAATACACAATGTATATAATAGAAAAATTTCATGAATCAAATGTACATGTAAAATTATTAGACTCAGTGCGAGAGTAAGTACATAGTTTGTCTAATAAATTTTAACTACATTACGAAAAGATTCCAAAATTTTCGGAAGAAAAATTCCTAACTGCAAAGAAAAATATGTCAAATTACTCCAAAAGTGATGGGCTACAGTTTTTATCAATAACGTTCCGAAAACATTAAGACTATATACCCAAATACACCATTCAATTTCAGAATCTTTTCTTTCTATATTCACACTACAAATTTTCGACACGTCTTTCACACAAACCCCTTGGCACACAATCACACCAATAATCACCTTAAAATAATATCGATTGTAAACGATATCCTGGGCGCCGCATTTGATCGGGCTGTCCAACAAGTCCCTCAGAGTCTGTATCGACGTAGTCGTGGATTGCAGCAGCGCGACGATATTAGCCGAGTAGGAAGCATACAAATTCAGAGCCACGAGCAACAGCATCAGGAGGACGATTCGCGACGGCACCGTACGTGGATTGACTCCAAATCCTGGCGACGATTTTCACTGTTATTATGGATCGTAGACAAAGATGTCGCGTTAAGTGCGCTTAAGGCTTTGGTATTCTTTTCGTGTGGATGGCAGCTGACAGAGTTATCACGGCGATTACTATGGTAATGGGATTTACGATGGTGTTGCGGGAAGGCAAAGCCTGGATTTTTAGTGGGAACTTTTCCTTCTTAGATGTGTAGAAGCAGCGCGTGTATTGGTGTTTTAACTCTTTAAATTTGTTGGATTGAATAGGTGATTTAGGTATGTGAGAAATTACTTGAGTTAGTGAGCGATTTGTAATTAGTGATCTTAATAATCCTTATATTCTGACCTTTACATAAAACGTTTAAAATTTATACATGTAAATTTTTCATGTCTGCTTTGTAATAGAAGTTTGACTTGTGCAAAAGTCATCTTTTTGCTCATTATATACGATTTTTCAATTACTATGGTTAACTAAATTCTTTCGCCTAAAAAACTTGTGACTAATGGTGTCACTCAACGCTCACGTATATCAACATTCAATTAAAATCCTTGCAATGAAATTGACGTAAATGTAAATACAAGAACCCCCCCCCCCTTCAAATTCTATCAGAAGTAGATCTAACAAAAACTATTCCTGTATCAATCGCGATCAGCTTTTAAAATTCAATTACGTTTTCTTAATTAAATACTAATCAAACGTCTCGTTGACAAGCTGTTGCAATCTCACAGATCAGCAAAAAAAAAACGTTTCACACCTTGTTGAGCGACCGTGCCGATAATCAGCAGAAAATTATCGCTTAGGGTGGGTTGTGGATTTTGCGCCGAGTCGATGTCTCTGACGGTCCACTCCCACTTTGTTGATAAAACCAGCATTACGAAAATCAAGCTTAATAGGACGCCGATGCAGATCCAGACAGATGGGCGAAACGGCAGCGTGAAGAGATTGCTAACGAACGAGAGCGGCGGTTGTCGAAAAATAAAGGCGGCTCTTGGGTGTGAAGAAAAACAAATAAGTCAGTTTTAAATGTTTTGCTTCTTTTCTGAGGAAGCGTTCTTACATTAGAAAAAAATTCTTCAAAACTGATAATTATAAAAATGTTTTAAAAATATGTAATATATACATAAAGATAATTTGAATACCTTCGTATATCAATGGTTAATATATTATATTTTTTAATAAATAAGCCAGGTATTGTATCATATTCTTTTATCATTTATACATCATTCACGTAATTATTGTTAATTTAGGATCTCTACAATCTAAAAATAGACAAAAAGATTCCTTCTCGTAAAAAAACAATTGAACCGAACAGCTTTATCAAGAGCACATCATATTTAAAATACAAAACTT
>JAPYZA010008770.1:0-14063 GCA_030522685.1 Eupelmus azureus | reverse complement strand
TATATATATATATAGCAAGGGCTACGGAGATGACATGATTTTGCGGCTCGGCTGCACCGAAGCCACTGCCCGAATCATCATTAGGGTCGTTATAAGAAAGAGAGAGAGAGAGAGAGAGGAGCGTCGGAGCTGATTATCGGGGGTGATTTATCGCGCGCGTGCCACGACGATTTGTGCTGCTTCGAGGGCTTTCTCGCCTTTTTGCGGGGATTAGCTACTTCACGCGCCCGCGCACGATTCTCTAGCGCCTCTGTCGAGGGCTGCGCGAATATGTGCCCAGGAATTCCAGACATTCGGCCGGTTCGTAACGTTTACGCTCCACTGACTCTTGGATTTTTTCATGTTCCGGAAGAAATGGGGGTACTTTTGGCACTTTCGAATGATTTCATCTGTTATTGGAGTTTAATTAGCTTCTTTCTTTTTGATTTTGCATTTGTCATAATATTTTGAATTTTATTAATTTGTAGGATATTGTAGAAAGAGTTTAAGTTAAACTTTACAGATGCGCGGCTAGCTAGATATCAAGTATTTAACTGTTTTGAATTAATAAAGAGAAAGTATTGATTTCCTAAACTTATTTAAAAATTCATCACGTGTGGAACTGTGGGGCAAACTTGCATACATCAAATATATTTTACATGTAGTACGTTTCTGACATTAGTCATTGATAAATTAAATTAAAAAGTATTTTTGTAAAAGAAAAAAAAACGAAACTGATCGTTAGTATATTAACCTACCAATTTTTTAGCACGATCACTTATCGGATACCAAGCAATTTATTCTAAATTACTAATTTTATAAAAAAAATCCCTGATAGAAATCATTCTATTAAATAGCCATTTAATAGTCTGCAGTTAATGGTTAAAAATCTAAGAAATGCCTACAAAATAGCCGTTTCTTAGTTTCAAATTGCGAAATTTCTACCAGAGATGTATTACAGAATAGACAAAATAAAAAATACTTTAATATCTCGTTAGCTTAAAAATCTGAAAAATAATCAATTAATAACATACGTTTAAAAATATTTTCAATTTCGAGTAAAACTTGTACAACATTCATGGAGCTAAGTCTAATAAGTTTTTAATAAGTTTTAAAGCATTTTTAATAGGTTTATTTTAAAGTTGAGAACAAGACATGATTGAAAAAAATAATGAAAAAGCTCATCTCATTGAAAAGTTACGCTAAATTATAAACTGAGAAAAAAAGTAGTTTTAAAAAGCATACTAAAAAAGCAAATTTACATTTGATCACTTTAAACAGCATTTAAAATTGAATGAAATGAGAATATGAAATTATTCAATTTTTCTTTTTCAATCGAAAGGTCTCAATCTCAATTTTAACATAAATTTACAAAATGTATTCTTATATAGAACTTTTTTTGAATTTTAAACCAACAAAGAAATTTCTCCTAATAATTTTTCAAAAAACACTTTTTTATTTAAAAGAATAATCTATAAAATAAACAAATAGATATCTTTTTAAATTTCTATAATTAAATGAATATTTAAATTAAAAATGCCAGTTATTTATTATATTCTTTTGAGTGTAAATACTTAAATGAAAACCAAAAAATATAACTTTTTTCCATCCAACTTTTTTCTGTAACTAAATCTCATATATTTTGTTATTAAAATACTAAATTGCCTTTCATAAAATAACTGTACACGTTCAATAAAAGTTGTCTTTTCTCTTGCTATACGTTTGAGTGTATACAGTAAAAACCAACTAAAACAGTTAGATTATAATGTATCTATGTAATACAGTAATGATATTTTAGTTTGTACTTGTGTTAAAATTAAAAATCATGAATTATTTATCGATTACAGAGCAGAAATTTAATAATGTATTTAATTTACCTTATGTAACTGTTTTTGAATATTTACTTTTTATAGAATTCTTTGGTAATATTGTAAATGAAAAACGATAAAAATATGTGATAAAAACATCCAATCTGAGTAATTTATAACTTTCAGTAATTATAAAAGTAAATCTCGACAACACGATATGAGAAATTTTTTCGAGCACATTTTAAAAATGTATGCTCAAATGAAATCATACACTATAAAATAAGTAAAGACAAAGTATTTCCAGAAATTTGAATGCCAAAAAAGTGAATAGTGTAAAATTCCAGAAAATTTTTCTTAATTAAGAAACATATTCGAAATTTGGACATAAAAAAATCACAGAAATAGATTTTACAATTAAAATTGAAGTATTAAAAAAAAAGTATTCTTTGCTAAGCAAAAGAAAAAGTTATACTAAACCATTAAAATTGTCCTACTTTTATACTACGCAAGTAATGCCAGTGAATTCAAGCAAATCTTGTTTTGGTAAACGAAACATTAAAACGAAGACTTTACCTATAGTGCTTATACATCTTCTATTATAATGATTCTTCTTTTATAAAATAAAATATATATTTATATTTTAACAGCCTATTAGGACATAATCATTATTATACAATACACTTTGAGATTACTTTATTTTTCACAGTAAAATATACTTTCATTTCTCTTTTCCAATTTTTTAACAAGGTTGTCTTTATAACCTTTTTAAATATACAAATGATTCCACGCTGAGTAAAAAGTTTTTTCGATATAATTGGTAAACTATGCATAAAAGATATTAAAAAACATTGAATAAAGAGAAAATGTAACTATAAAAAACTAATCAAAAAACCCTAAATCACGTTGATTCGAAAAGTATATAAAAAACCGCATTATTTTTCCAGCATCATCACCCCTCAAATTCCCCACGCCGCTCGCAAAAACACTTACTCGCCAAAGAGCGAGCAAGCCCAGGCCTCCATCTATACATCCGGCAGGTCGCCCGTTAGGTACCATCACCCTTTCCCTCGTCCATAAAAAAAGCATACGTTCCTGGGGCTCGCTCGCTTTTAGCCGGAAAATCACCTCTCGGCCGGCGCTTCATGAAATTCACAAAAGTCCTGAAAACTCATTATCGAGCTCATTCCGCGAGGGCAAAGACACTCTCGGCTGGGCTCCTGCAAAACCCGGCCTTCGTTGTCCGTCCTCTGAAAAGGGCCACTCACCTTGCTCTCTCTCTCTCGCTCTATCTCTCTTTCTCCCTCTCGTATCGTTGTTCCTCATCGTCGCCGTCGTCGTCATCTTTTCCAGCGTCTTGTTCTTTGCTGGCACACACGTGCCCCGCAGGCAACACATCGCAGCCCGTTGCGGCTAGCCGTGAGACACACACACATACACACACACACCTGCATACACGCGCGACAGACTCTGGCGTTACTACCACTTTCCGACGCATCCCTCTACTTCCTTCTTGACTATGTACGAGCCCATGTATACACTCTCTCCTTTTCTTTTGCTTCTAATGCCCCGCAAAGAACTGGTATATAGTATGGCAACCGGCATCTCTCCTGTCTTTTTTCTACGACTTTAGCTCCCGGCTATTTCCGCGACGCGTTTCTTTTTCATTTTTCTTAGATATCCGCGCTTCTATATATACATGTATTTTTTTATATTTCTCGCGCGGTGTGTCCGAGTCGGAATGTGTATACACATGGGCTGGGAAAAGTTTTGCGCGCTATTCGCGCCGCTCTTGGCGCATGTAAAGCGTCGCCGCATCGAGAGATATTTTTCCGCATGCTGGAAAAGTGAGGATGTGGCTGTTTTAAAAAGTGGCTCTTGGGGTATTTTTATGGTGTTTCGAGTTTTTCAGATCGAAGAGAGATGTTTGTTTGATGCTGTTGGTTTTGGTTATTCGGGAATTGATATATTTTGCTTAAATTTTGAAGGGACGTTGTTAAACTGCGCGCTGAAGTATACTTCTGTGTGATTGTTTGACGCGTGTTTTCAAGGGTGATTCCGTGAAATTTAAATGATGTAAGTTTTATAGTTTGGGAATATACTGTTTCGCTCTATGCATAATTCTTCATTATTTAGTTGAATTACTTTCTTACTCAGAGTTAATAAATGTGTCTACTTTCCCACACTTTTCGCAAAATACTTGTTTTTATTTGTTTATATTTCATCCATTTATTTCCTTTAGTGTCAGCTTTCAAAATCCATTTAGAAAATTGCGACTTTTTCACGAGGTCGCCTCTATAAACTGCAAAGTTAAGAAAAACTTTATATTTTCACTTCAAATTTTTTCCCGCTATACATTTTGATACATATCTATCTTAATATTTCGCTTTTATAGTTTTTGTAAATGGATCGTGATAGTAATTAGAAATTTTTAAGTAGTAAATTTTTGTTTCGGTAGACGAGATCTTTCCAAATTTTAATATGCATATAAATATATAGAATTTCGAATTCTTCTATTGTTGCTTGCTTTTTCTTTTTCTTTTTATCTTACGATAAAAAGGAAAAAACGGGGAATAATAGAAAACAGAAGAACATATATTTAGAATTTATTTATTTAAGCTAAATGTTTGAAAATGTACATTGAATAAATTTCGATTTTTCCGACATCACTTTATTTAAGAACATTCGTATATGATAAAAATATGACAAACTTATTTCCTTCAACAAGAATCAAGCACAGCATCAAAAACAAAATCCACAGACTTATAAATTCGTAGTTTGAACTTTACCAATCACATAGTTTTTTCGCGTGTACGGTAAATAATGAGGTCGTCAACAAACGCAGACGTGGGTATATTGTTTCGTTTCATTAGAAGGGAAAATCAATAAGACAGTCTATCAGGAGTAACGTTCTCGTATCACGTTACCAAAATATTTCCTCTAATTGCGTAACAGACGTATTTTATTCGTAACGCAGTCCAGTGCTCGTATTTACTTTATTGACCGTACACACTTACTCCCAGCATTATAAATTGCATAATTCAATCAATGAATCGATTCCTCCATCCTTTTCCTACCCAGCGCTATCTCCACCCCATCGCCGGCTCTGTCCATTCACGCGAAAACGCAAGATTTGTAAATATAAAGGACACGGCGGCCTATCCCATCTCTCTCTCTCTCTGCGCTAGGTACACGCTCCGCTCGCTCCGAGTGGCACGGACAGAGACGACGTACAGAGAGACAGAGATCGAGATAGCTGCGCGCACTGCTATATAGGTGTACACAGAGACAGAGAGAACGAGTGCATTTGGCGAGCTGTGTGCGTGCGACTCCGCGCCGAGAGAGTAGGGGCAGAGCCAGAGAGTCTCTCTTGCACTCGCGTGCAGTCCTCCCTCTCCCTCTCTCTCTCGCAGTCCCTTCCCTAGCCCGCAGCCCGAGGCGGCTCTCGCGTGTGCACTGCACACCAACGACTCTCTCGCTCTCTCCCCTGCTTGCGCGCGCGCGCGCGCAAGGTAGTGTGCTGTATAGCTCGCTCTCTCTCTCTCGCTCCATCCGTCCGTGCTGTTTCCCTCCTCTCCTGTCGGCGCACGTATATACCACAGCAGTGCGTGGGAGCGAGAAGGAGAGAGAGAGAGAGAGAGAGGTGGTTCTCTCCGTCTTGCTCGAGGGGCCGCCGTACGGAGCAGCGGCTCAGTCTATCGGCAACCTGCGTACCAGCCGCGTCGCAGTGTTCATTTCTTTATCCAACTCCACACACGAACACACTTACACGTAGTCACCGCAACTTTTTGTACATGATAAATTATTATATATTCCGTAATTGTACAGCCGAGAGCGTGACTCCACGTACACACACACATACACACACACACACACTACACGCACACTCACACGTACACGCGCAGACAGCCGCAGACACAGCCTCTCTTTGCAATTCGGCGAGTCGTGTTTTCAAGAAACCGAGAGAGAGAGAGAGAGACTAAGCGCCGCTCTGTTACCGCTGGCTTGCTGATATTACGGAGCCGCACACACCTCCCTCGATTATAACCGACGAGTCCGCTCCTTTCTCTACGTATACACACATAAATCCTGCAGGCTGTGAGAGCAAGAGCGAGAGCGAGAGAGTTCAACGTGCTCGCGATCGCGCACATATTCACGCTGCAGTCTGACCGTCATAGCACACAGAGTGGCCAAGTTCGCCAGCGACAAGTGCGCGCCGGAGTCCTGCCTGATCGCGGGGACCTATACTACTGGGCATCTCGCCGAGACATATACATACGTCCATTTCCACGTAAGCTTGTTCCTCGAGGAAGAGCGAGATTCAGGAACCTCAGTCAATTCACTCGGTGTATATATACATGCGTCAAGGAGCACTGGATCCCTCCTGCGTGCAATAGAGAAAATTCGCGTTACTTATTGTATATAGATTATACAGCGGAGGAGGCAAAGGCTGATAGTAGTGTATAAGAAAAGGAGAGGCGGCGAGAGCGAGAGAGAGAAACAGCTGCTCGGGCGTGCGGCGTGTGTACACAAGCGAGGCGAGGAGAGCAACCACCCTCGGCGAAAGCAGACGGAGAGAGAGCGAAGGAGAGGCAGAAGAAGCAGAAGAGCAATAAGAGGAAGAATAAGTCTCCTGGGATAATCTCTCCCGCAGTGTCTATAGAGGAGCGCGGCGGCAGCCCCGCACCCACATATAGTGAAAGCACGCGAGCGAGTCCTCGGTTTCCTAGACGACGAAAATCGTCGCCGTCGCCGCTGCCGCGCGCGCGCGCGCACTCTCCAGATACATATATATATATACACACAGAGAGTGCAGAGTGAGAAGGGTCGGTTGCGCGCGCGCCAAAGGGGAGTACACGCGCTCCCCCGTATATATAGCTAGCCAGAGAGAGAGAGCGCGTGCACGTAGAGTTCTCCTGCTCTCTCCTGCTCGGCTCACTCCTTCTCTTATCGATTGCTCGCGGAAATAGACGCGTGGGAACACACCTGGCTGGCTCCCTCTCCCGTCAATTGAACGCGGCGGTGGCGCGCGCCTCTCTCGCTGCCTCTGGCTGACAGGTGCGCGAGCATACACATACGCGCCGAGCCAAGAGGGCGGCCAGTCGCTCCTGTCATGCCCGAGCAGTAGCCCGAGCACCAGCTCTCCCACTGTCCATCGGAGCGCGCACCGCCTCTCTGCAACAGTCGTCGAGGCGCACGCTGCAGACAGCCGCCTGCACACACTTGCAGAGCGCGCGAGGGAGACGGCAGTATATACAGCGAGGGAGAGGACTGCTGGGCGCGCGCGCGCGCTGGCCACTCTGCGAGCCGCAAGTAGATAAGGTACGGGCAACGGAAAGGCGGCAGAACACAGCGAGAGCAGAGAGAGAGAGAGAGAGAGAGCCGCTGCGCGCGCTGCAGTGTCGCAGGTTGCATATTGCTCTGCTAGCCCGCGCCCCGAGCACGATAAAGGCTGAGCTCTGGAGTTCGAGGAGCAACGGCTTCGACAGGAGCAGCAGGAGCAGGCGGTGGCGGCGGCGGCGGCTGCTGCGGCGGCGGCCCAGCAACATCACCAGCAGCAGCAGCAGCAGGCGACGGCTAGCATCTACCAGAGACGCTGGAATATCATAAACCAGGAGTCCTCGGCCTTTCTCGGCCAGATTCAGCAGCAGCAACAGGCCCAGCAGTTTCTGAGGGCCGCAGGCCTGGAGGCGGTGGCAGCCCAACAGCAGCAGCAACAATTACAGCAGCAGCACCAGCAGCAGCAACAGTTACAGCAGCAGCAGCAGCAGCAGCAGCAGCAGCATCAGCAGCAGCAAGCAGGAGTTAATCTGGGCGGCAGCGAGGAGCTGGAGAGAAACGTCCAGCGTCTGACGGCGCGCTCGGTGCAGGCGGCGGCGGTGTTGGCGGCGGCGGCGGCTGCAGCGGCTGCTGGCCGGGCAGTCCTGGAGCAGCCCGGCGCCGCAGGTGGGCCCGGCTCTCAGTCAGTCAGTCTGCCAGCAGGGGCGGCGGCAGCCAGAGCAGGCGGCAGCTTCGCGGCCGGCGTCAGCTTCGCCGCGACGACAATAGCGACGACCATAGCGCCGCCGGCGCTCAAACGACCGAGGCGGGAGACCAGCAGCGCACCGGACGAGGGCCCATCGCCGCCGCCCGCCTCGACCGCCTGCAGCACCAGCGGCAGCATCGCCAGCAGCAACAGCAGCGGCGCCACTCCCAACGGGCCGAGCCAGCTGCAGCTGAGTACCCTCGCTACGACGACGCTCAACTCCCAGGCGGGAAGCAACGGCGCGGGCTCAGCAGCAGCAGCCGCCGCCGCCGCAGCAGCCGCAGCCGCAGCAGCAGTTAACGAGCAGCAGCTAGTCGTCGCCACGGCAGCCGGCTGCATCATGGACGCGCCGCTCTCGCAGAGCATGGACTCGGTCAACACCGTGGCCACCTGCGAGGATGAGGTCAGTTTGCATCCTTACGCTTTTTACCCACATTTTACTTCTATGCCCCACAACCACCCAGGCAGTTGTATTAGCGGATCAGCGCTCGCTTACCTATGATGACAGAGATTCGCTACAGCTGACACAGTTCCCATTGTCATTCCGACACGGGCAAACAACGATCCCAAGCTCTGCTAAAGCTACTATATTTTTTCCGCGTATCTCTCCCTATTTGCTTATCCCGCGTCTCTTTTGCCCTGGTGACGAAAAATAGGGCTCGCCGGATATAGATCGTATCGCGCTAAATTTGTGTGTAGTGTAATCCCGCTCTCATCGGGGGGAGGGCTTGACTAGGATGACTTTTTTTACTGCTTCTTGTACGATACGTTTTTACTCTGTGTGCTTTAATAACGTTGAAAAACTTTGTTCCAATTAGAGTAGGCAAGGCAGAAACGTGTTTCCGAACGTACTTGTTGGCAGCGCTCTGTATTCAATCTAAATTGATGAAATATTAATCAAAATCTTAAGGCAAGCTTTGCAATTTAGAGTAAATTTGAACGGTATCACCTTTTTTATGCAAAATTTAAGCTGAATGTAATATTGCAGCAAAAACTGATAGTTTATCAATCTCTTAGATTAAATTGCCACTTTTTGCTTTATAAACAATTTGCATTCAATTATCGATTAGTTTATAAACACTGACAGTGCAATTATACCATCACTTTTCTTATGCGCTATAAAAAGTTTTTCTTTAATACAAAATCTTAATAAAAATGGGTCAGATGGATCTTTATGTGGAGCACTTAAATTTAACTTCAAATCACGTTCAAGGAGCACATTTAAGCAAACTGAGTGAACTATATAAAAACCTATTTTCGTGGACTTTCATTGATCCACATTGTCATGATGTTAATACTGATACAAGCAGATTTCTTCTCTTTATTCAGTAAAGTTGTTACAATTATGGTATACTATTTTCCAAAATTTTACAATACTATTAATGAAAGAAAACTTCATTTTAATTCATTATGGAATATGTTTGTTAATTTACCAAAGATTTTTCATTATCATTATGTTTTTTTAGAGTAATTATTTTTATAAATACAATAATCACATAAAATAATAAGCATAAAACTTAAGGAAAGAAGATATAAGTTGAAGTTATATGTTTGCATATCAATACATCCCATTTTTTCAAATGCTTTATATTTTTGTATTTTCTGAAACATACCTTATATTGTTTCTAATTCAACAAGTACTATTTTCATTACATTGTATGATTTATAATCGATTTTCTACAATCTTTTATGAAGATTGGCTTTCATACTTTTAAAAGACTATTTCATTTATTGAGGTAAAGTTATAAAAATAATAAGATTCATTATTAGATTTGCCATTTATTTTCTTTCGGTTTTTCTTTTTGGAATTTTCCATAAACGAATTTCATCCCTCGGAATACGCTCATCACGCTTGCGATCATTAGAAACAATTTTATTCACGCTCTAGTTTTTGTCAGAGGTGCGACCACGGTTTTTGATTCCAATTAACGATTCTACAAATTTGTGAAATACGCTCTAGTTAAAGCAAGTAATTAAACCAATAAGCAAGTTTTTTTAAAATACTTTTTAAGAACATAGAACATAGAAATATAAATACATGAAATAGAAAAGTATGAAAGAATTTTGTTGTTGTAGAAATAACTAGTATAAAAAAATTGAAATATATAGTTTTAATTATCAAAATTACCTGCGTTTCGGGTCAAGATTGAGACTCGATTTCATTAATCGAGTTTTTATCGTAATTTGATATCTATGTAAATAAAAAATTTGATTATCGAACATTTCTTTAATAAGGTGACAGAAATATAATTGAATAATACTTCTTTAAAAGTCATATTTATAAAGTTGATAAAAACAATATTTTTTGTTAAATATATTTTAACAGAAGCTATTTTTATTTAAATATTATGCTTCAGCACGTAATTCGTACATTACTTCATAATGTAATAGAATATTTGATTTTTAATGTAATAATATTTATTTTTGAAAGTTTGGAGTAAATACATTATTAATTTATTTTCATTTTGAAAAGTATTTGTTTCTGTTAATTTAATTATGTTAATTAAAGTATTTTTGCTTAATTAGAATCCATTGTTCAAAAATTTTTAATCTTGTTTAGTAAATGTGTAATCATAAGAAGTTTTTTCATTTATATTATCTAACTAACAAATATAACACTAGGACTTTTGATGTTAAAGCTATATTTGACTCCGAGAGTCGATATATTTACATAGCCCAACATAACTTATTTTTGAATTTATTCTTTCGTTTAATTAAATTTTCGCGTATATTATAGCACAGCATATAAAAATAATTCTGTAATCAATATTATAATTATTAATTTAATTACTTGTCAATTCCGTATATTTTTTATTTGATCGATGATATTTATTTAGAACACGACTTGTAAGTGCTTAATCATCGTATTGATCCAATTATTATTTTCTTTCCTTCCATAAGAAATTATAATGCAGGCGATAGTCAGTTTTAATATAAAATTATGAATTCAAATGCCAAATATCATAAATAAAATAAATCTTAAAAGTTAATTATTCTTACTAGACTTATCATAGTTGTAACTGCAGGAAATTCACTGGAAGATTCAAGTCGTTTCTTAAAGTCAAAATAAGGATCGCTTATACGCAAATAAGTGTTTAGAAGATTAAGGCCTGAAGATAGTATTGTTACTACGTACCGATTATTGCCTGTGGAATAATCAGATAAACAGAGAATAGAACGGGAAAAGATTTTCACGTTCTTCGTATCAAGATTTTTAATGAATTTCTAATCTTAAGCTCTTATAAAAGAGTAGATTTCGCACTTCTACTAATACGAAATGTATTTCACCTTTAAAAACCTCAACCTAATTAAAACTTTAAGATTTTACTCTATAAAATAAAAGATAATAAGATACCTGTATTTCGATTTTTCTAGTGGGTCTTTCTTAGGCATCCTCAGTGCCAGGTTAAATTTGAATAAAGATTACAAGAAATTAACTTGAAAAACGTTAATAAATTCGTTTAAAAAGATTGCTCTTTTAAATTTAAATTTCACAAAGTTAGGAAAGTTGTTATTAATTTCAATTAAGATATCATACTGCGCCCAAATTTGTTAAATCCCATTTTGAACAATTAGCTGTTTATAATTCAATTCCTTTTCTTCATTTTCATACATATTTAAAAATTAAAACCTTATTGTTTTCTTAAAAACACGAAAAGACAACAAACTGTGTATAACAAACATGTCGAAAAGCCACAAAAAAATTTAATATTATTTTTGTTTTCTGTGACCCAATGAATATTACTATATATGAAAAAGCTTTTTAAGATCTTTTTCATAAGCTATAATTCATCATTCAAAAATTTAATATTTGAACTGAAAAGAGTCATATATGGAAACAAAAAATATAAATATTTTGATGGAATACCGCTGTAAGTTTTATTAGATATATACCAAAGGTAGGATAATTCCTGCCAGAGCTCTTATAAATATACAAAAATCGTTTTTTAAATTAAAATTTTTTTTTCGACTAGATTCGACTTAAATTTTCAAGTTTATTTACCAATAATTAATTTTATATAAAAGTTCTCATTTTCATTTTTAGAATAAAATATGGCAATGTACTTTGTAAAATGGTATTGAAATCTGAAATGGATGCCATATAATGTCCTTAAAATCTTGCTCTATTTTTAACAATGGCCAATTAAATTTTCACCCATTTGATATTTGAATCTCATTATGACATACACAATTGCATAAAAAAATCTTGATAAAACAATGTAGCGTTAATTAGCAGTATATTCACTCATTAAACGCATCGAACACGAAAAAAACAAAAAAATAAAAATAAATTTTACGTAATAATCTCATGCAAAAAAGCCAATAAACTACGAAAATCCATTCTCCCAGGAAATGAAAAACCACGTATCAAACTCAATCGCTATAGAGTTGAAAAAAAAAGAATTTGCCCAAGTAATGCACGTAACGAACGCGCAATTAATAGCGGCAGTCGTGTCACAATAAAAAAGCAATTGCGCGCGCTGGGGCTCGACACACGCGCACTCGAGACAATATGCATGCATACGTATCCAGAGCGAGAGCCTCGGAATAAGAGCGAGAAGGTGGAGACGAGAAACTGCATGCAAGCGAAAAACAGCCGGAGAAGTAGCGTAGAGAGAGAGGCGAGATCTCGCACGCTCACAAAAGACGAGGCTGTGGTCGAAGCACGCGCGAGCGCGCGCGCATACACCTCGCTTATATATACATTCTCATAGCCCGCACGTATACAGGCTCACGTTCCCGTAAGGGTCTCTCTGAATATGCGCTCTCGCGGAGCTCTGTCTATTATCCACGGAGCACTGAAATAAGCCAGAGCGTACATTTGTCGCTTTATTTCGCGCTCGTTATCCTTATATTAATTTACGGGATTGCGCGCAAGCGGTGGCTATATGGGAAACGCACCGCGCGTGGAAGACCCACTGGCACGTTTGCGCTTTCCTGCGCTCGCGCGCACTTTTACATCGCATAAGTAGCTCTGTAAACTGTGTCGTGTTTATATACCAGCGCGCCGAACTGGGATAGAGACGTCGGCTCGGCTGTCCTTAGGGTCTAAACGTACTCGGAGCTTTTCTTCTGTTTGCCTTAGACGCCTTTGTGCTCCTCGAACTTTTGCTCTTCAACAATTGTCACCTTTATCATTTTCTTTCTTTTTTTTTATTTTTAGATGTTTTTAATGTTTCTTTCTTGTATTTTATTCCTTTTTCTTTTTTTTTATTAGTTTTACTTTTGTCAACTTTGCATTGAATGTTGCTTTATGCTTATACCCACTGCTTAAATACGAAAGAGTGTTGACTAAAGATTTTTTTAAACTATATGATCAGTACTTTAATTTATTAAATTTAATGTTTAATGATTAGAAATAGTAAAAATTAATCTAAAATCGGAACTGTAGTTACTTAATTATTCGAAATAATCTAATGAATATCACAATAAAACAATGAATTTATCATCTACATTATCAAAAGCATCAGAACGCCAGTACCTAAACAAGACATTAACGCAAATTCTATAGATTAAATTATTCGCAGAACTGGTACAGTATCCGGCGCGCACGCCGCCACCCTAAAGGCGAAATCCCGCGCACCCTTCAGCGCTAGAGAGCGCGTATTTTCAAGCGCGCTCCACCTTCCTCCAGCACGTCAATCCACTTTTCTGCAGTGCGTTGAATTACGCGCTCACCGAGCGATTGCGTAACGCGAATCTCTGATTCCACGAGATGTACTACGTTATATACACGCATACATATATAATATCGCGTACCTTTTGGCCTCGCCTATATACATACAGTATATTACGCGAACGTGGGAGGATCCGCGTGCACGTAGGCGCCTGCGCGTACGCTCAAACGTTTTCGCACCTTAATTGAATTGTTTCCTCGGATTTCAGACTATATGAAATTATTTGAGGGAATTTTTCTCACGGCGCACTTTAATGCCAAAGGACGCACGCGCTCGTTACGTCGGCCGAGCGATTCGTTGTCTCGCGCGACAAGTCAGTCATTAATAGAGCGTGTTTATTCATCCGATTCGCGCCTAACTGAATTTTCGCTCCAGTGAAAATGAATTTGTCACTCGGCTGGGCTCGCCGAGAAAGGAGCGGTGATTAATTCGGAAATTGCGTCTGCCCCGGCTGGCCCCCGCGTGAAAAGCGTCATGTTTCGGACGAAACTAAAGGAATTGACTATAGTTCAAGATTCCGATGATTTTCCGATACGCTCCGAAGATTCCAGGTGTTTTAAACACCGCTTACCTTTT
>JAPYZA010008767.1:0-10495 GCA_030522685.1 Eupelmus azureus | reverse complement strand
TTCATGATCCCACCAATTCTTTCATTTGGGATGATTTGCTTTGTTGCAGAGAGCCCGCATTGGCTAACAAGTAGAATATATATTTTTATTTATATTTTTTCACTAGTATCTACAAAATTAATGTACCGTATTCTTTAGATAAAAAAAAACTTCGTGAGGCTGAACTTTCACTTGCATGGTTTCGTGGTTGGTCAACACCTGAACATGTTGAAACAGAATTTAATTCAGACTTCTGTAATCAGATCAATTTCAGACTAGCATTAAATCCGTACTTGCAAAGATCGTTTGTTTTGCCACTGGTAACGATGATTGGCGTTTATCTAGTTTTAGCATTATGTGGAAGCAGTACTATACGGTTGTTTGCAACGTGGATATTTAGACATATCAATTCGCCTGTTGATGAACAGGTCGCCACTACGATTTTATTTGCAGTTCGTACTACTGGAGCCGTGACTTTTATGCTCATAATTAATTTTTGTGGCAAAAGGAAGCTTTTATTTTTTTCTCTATTCGGAGGCACGATTTGTTGGACCATATTAGCTGTATTGCGCTATTTAGCTGATATCAGAGAATACAATTCTCAACATACAATTTCATTCAACGATTTACCATCTGTTTCAGGTAGAAAAAAAATATAACATAATTAAATACATTTTGCAATTCTTTTGACTTTTCAAAGTAACATTGAGGGTAAAATTTCGTGAAAAAATTATTCAAACTATAGTTTTTGATATATTTTGATCAGTAGAATTAATCGTACTAGTATTAATTTTTCTGAAGTTCGAAAACAGAAAGGTGATGTAGGAAGCTATTTTTTAAACACAAATTCTGATTCGCTGTTAAAAAATATAAAAGATCAAAGATCAAATATGAATCATGAAAAAATTTTAAAAACTATCAAAGAACTTTTTATTTTATACGTACTAAGGTCCCTCAAAATTTGTCATTATAATACAATATTTTTTATTGTCATTTGGCACACATCTGTTGTTAATCAATCACCATTACATTGCTGGGAGTTTTTTTTTACTTTTGCGATTGCGAATTTTATTGGATTGATTCTTCCTGAAACTGATGGTAAAGCATTAAAAAAAATCAAAGAACTTTACAAAAATTAAAAAAAAATGAAAAACATCGGAAAATGAATACAGATAAAGAGTAAAATATGATTTTGTTTATCTTTATTCTTAAAAGAGATAAAATATACAGAGAATTAGAAGATTTTCCTTTTATGACATTATTGTGTTACTATTCATCTTAGTATTGCATGCAATAAAAATGTATGGACAGAGAATGACTGCATCAAATTACGTTAACTGTGATAATATAATTATCAGTAGGAGAAGTAGAAAAAATATCATGATATAATTATTATTCTATTCTATCGCATGATCGCTCATCAACATCCAGTCATGAATTTTTTCCTCCTCTAAGGAATAAAAGAAAAATTCAAAAACTTTCACCCTCCCTCGCAGCAAACCACGAGCTCGCTCTCGCGTTTAATGCGATCAGCAAGGCGAGCTCTCGTTTTTCCGCATCACGACGGCAGAACGCCTCTGCGCGAGAATTTTTTTTCGACGGAAAAAAATGCGGAACGCTGTCATGTTTGCGCGCGACGTCAAAAGGAGCGAAAGAAGGCTGAGTCATGGGCGAAAGGACGCAATAAATATTAGAGAAAAGAGTGAGTACATGTGTGTGTGTGTGTGTGTGTGTGTGTGTGTCTGTGTGTGTGTGTGCGAGAGAGAGAGAGAGAGAGAGAGAGAGAGAGAAAGATAGAGAAGAAGATTTGTAAGTAAAGTAAACTATTATGATTATTCTTTGTTGGAAGGCAAATGATATAAATTGGAAAGATTTATAATGTGGATTTAGCGTGCACGTGTACGTTTGCTTAAGATGCAGTTTATCAATTTTTCATTGTATGCCGCGCTCTTGGAATTATGGGTCGTATTAACTTTTAAAGTTATGAGCCTGCTGCAAGAATTAAGTTTGCATAAAATATAAAGCTTTTAAGTCCAGCTGAAAAAAGATAACAAATATAACATTTCTTTTTACGATATCCGAGCTATCAAGAAAAAAATAAATTACTTCGCATCAAACGCAAATCCATTTTCTTCGGTTTTTACTTACTCCAAACCCTCGGGCCATTCAATCAATGCCCACCGACGTCGGAAAAAGTGCCAAAGAAAAGGGGTAGCTGCCTCGGGAGAGAAGAAAAAAGCCCGATATGACCGGAAAAAGAAATATCACGAAACGCAGAACAGCACGAGGCCGACGACAGAAACATCCGGTTCCGCTTGCACGTATACATACAGGAGAAGGGAAAGTCACCCTCGCTCGCTTAATTAACGGTCCGGCGAGGCACCCTCTTTTCATACACGGGGCATTCGCGCTCGCGTGACCGAATAACTCGCGCGTGCCTTGATTCGCCCGACATAATTGACGGGCCGCGAGCTAGCGAGTTCCTTAAAATGGGCTTTCCTGATTGACGCGTGGAGAGAGCGGGAGGCTTTACGTAACGCGGAAATTCGCCAATTTCGAGTTTGGGTTGTATATTGGCTGGATCGTGAGGAATCTGGTAGACGAGGGTTAATTTTGCTGGTGGACACGGAAGAAATGGTTGGTGATCGTTGATGATGATTTGGGGGCTTGGACTGGCTTGATGATGAAAGGGTCGACGTGATGCAGGAAATTCGTTTAGGAATTTTGATGATTTCCTTCAAGTATAAAATACTAAAATACTAAATTATTTATTAAGTCTTATTATTATTATTATTATTATAATTCTTTTATGACGAAATTTGGTAAAATAGTAAGTAATACAAAAATCATAATCTTTAAAAATTAAAAATGATCGATGCAGCAGTGATACAGATCTGATTGATTAGCACAAAACGTGAGTTGTACACTGATAAGTCGATTGAAAAGTCACCGACCTCAGACCTACACACCCAACTGAAATATTAAATACATTAAAGTACTGCAGGTGTAAGGCAAGCCTACCACTTTAAAGTAATAAATTCTTTTAATCGTTACTCGCAACAGTAGCCCCACAATTTACCGCATCATAAATGCAGCATACAGATCTTAAAAATTAAAGCTACACATAACTACCTCCCTCACATTTATAAACGAAAAATGCAGCCGCAAACTGACTCTGCTCCCCTCCCTAAAATTTCACCCAAGGACCCTCAAAGACAAACCGCTCCTCAAATTCCAACTCTTGCATCCTCAAACTCGTACCTCAGCCTCGCGACCTTGAAGGTATGACTACCTCTCTCGCGCGTATCCACAGTAGCAGCGGTAGCAGCAGCAGCAGCAGTCGGCTTTTGTAGATTATAACCCAGCGCTCTTGGGCGCACGGAAGCCAAACGCACCGCGAAAAAAAAAGGAAGGGAAGAGAGCGCGCGGCGTGCGCGTGTGTGTGTGCGCCGCAGGTAACGAGGCTCCATTTATTCCCGGAGCCAGATGGAAATGTAAATTCCGGGGGCGACCCAATTTATCTCCGGACGAATGCGCGAGCGAGCTGCTTTATATATACCTGCCGCTAGCGCGCGCGGCTATTTAATTGTGCGCCGCCGCTCTCCGCCGGTATGGTAATTGCCCTTCCTTATTTATATCCATAGATTGGAATACGTATACGCTTTTGTCGCGCTCTTTCTTTTTCGCCGGGCCGCTCGCTTCTTCGCGTCAGCAACAATGCGCGCGCCCGGCGAGCGCGCACGTGTCTTTTTAAAATTCTCCCCGTTTTATTTTTCCTTTTATCTTTTGGCTTTCGGAGAGCGCGCCGAGAGGCTGGAAGAGAGAGAAAATGCAAAGCTCCGAGCCGAGCGATTGTTCTTTTGAGAGAGAGAGAGAGAGAGAGAGCCAGGTTTGTGTGCGCTGGCCGACGGTTAGCCTAAATGGGCGAAAGCGGAGGTATTATATAGAGATCGTTTTGTTGGAATTTCGATGATATGGAAAAGGAGAGAGGTGAGGAGGGAGCCGGATTGGCTGAATGGGGAAATTAATTTCAAATTGTGAGACTTTGTGAATAAGGGTTACATAATAAACTAATTGAATTTGAAGAAGATCCAGTTGAAGTTCAGGTAGAATTAGAATGGTTAATCTGTCTTACGTAAAGATGTTTGAAGCAAAGCAGCTATTATTTTCATTTTCTTGAATTTAAATTACAGTCTTGAATTACTTCAATCTTATTCCAGTGAAATGTTTGCTCAAAAAAGTTGAATAATTATTAAAATTCACAATTTTATTATTCACAATATCATTTTCACAAATATCATAATTTATTTTACTGGAATTGCAAGCACTTTTCCTTATGTATCGACTCCTCGTCTAAAATAGCCAATAAAGATCAGAACATTGCAATTGGCATTTTAGTGGAGCTCTATTATTTCTTCTTAAACTATAGATATGACTAGACGCTATTATACTGCTGGCAACTGTTGCAGAATTCCTATTTGGCCTAGCCGCGAATGTTGCTGCTGGTCTACAACTGGTACTCGGTCACATTTCGTTATCATTCCTACCAACTTTCAAAATAATCTAAAAATTATCGCACGTATGCAGAAGTCGAACCATTTCGTTCCACAATCGGAACAAGATCGAATGACGTTTGACAAATTCCACTTTTCCACAAAATCGACCGGTTCAATATAAATTTGTACACTGTCCATTACTTTTGCTTCGATAATTTTCAAGCGTCGAATTTGTTATCGAATGCGCGTGCAGTCGACTTTGAAAAAAACATTTGACTTTTCGAAAAAAATTTTCAATTTATCGGTGCGTAAAACGGAAACTATTCATCGTACAAAATAAACGAGCCGCGTTGTTTTTCATTTTATTCGCTCTTTATTTCATGTATCAATAATTTTCAATCTAAATCGGCGATTAGATTTTTCGTATTTAGCATTCGCATCTATCAAACGAAAAGTCAAAGGTGAAGCCTGTGGTCACGTCACACGTGAGCATGGGGCCATTGATGAGTTTCCCCGAATCGGCAGCTCGCTGCTCTTTATTGGCCGAAAAACGGTCATTGAGCATTCAATAAAGAGAGTGAGATGAAGTAGAAATAAGAGCGGGGAGGGTAATAAATATCGTTGCAAATGATCGATATATTGGCTCAGTGTGCCAGGCCGAATGGTCCGAGCTCCGTTTAATTAAAATCGCGGAACGTATATACATTATGTAGGCCGAATTATTTAGCGATCGCTCGATTGGTCTGAATGGAACGCATTAGTTAGTATAAATAGTGGATCGTTTCAATGGCTTTTATTCTTATTCTTGTATGTAATGATTTTTTCTTAAATTTCATTTTGATGATTATTTAGTAAAATTCTTATTCACGTTTTAATTAAAATATAATATGAAAAATATATATTTAAATAAGAAGAGAAATGCTGTTTTAAGAATATCGATCAAGATAACGTCGCTGAAAAAAATGTAAATTAATCTGACCTAATGAATTCAGCGAGAATTAAGGTGTTGAAATGAAAAAAGGAACGCGAACACAAACGGAGTGGGACGACGTAAATGACGAGCGAGGGAGGTAAAGGGAAAGCTTATTAAAAGTGACCTCGATCGGTCAACTCTTTGCGTGCCGCAGCGCTTATACGATGTATGCGCAGTGCGCGTGCGAATTTATTAGGCTGATTCAATCAGAGCTCTGGCTTTTCATATATTTTAAGTAACGTTACGTATGCGTGATTATTTGGATTAATAATATGTGAATATATTACTACTTGTTTATGTAATGTGAGTTATTGTGAATCTACAGTAGCAGGAAAAGAGTGACATTTTGAGGTTAGATAATGTCTTTTTTTTAATACTTTCTGTAAATAGTTCGTTCGTTTTATTAATTACATAATTTATTAGCTTCAAAATTTTAATTAAAAAGTTCAACAATTTTAAATCTATTTCTTTTTTATATTTGGCAATGAAAAGATTACTATTACGTGATTTTCAGTGATTTCATGCATTATTTTATTTAACAAGTAAACATTTCTTTACATCCCACAGTATTTCTCAAAATCTTAATGCCTTACACATTTAAACAGACTAAGCATGTAATAACTCGCCGCATCAGCATTTCAGATAATCAGCCTCGCATGCAGCGCAACTCGCGCGCCGCCGTCGTCAAAAATCAAAGCCCAATCGATATAATTCACGGGACCGCGCTGCTTAATTAAACGCAGCCCGCTTTAATATGTCTGGCGCGATTGCACGCAGCCGCGCAATCATCGACGGCTGCGCATGCATAAATTAAAATAAGTCCGCGGTGAAACGCCAAGTTTGCCGACTGATTAATACGGGCGCGCGCGCGCGCGCACTGCCGTTAATTGCTCGAAATCATTTTCGTGCATCACTCGATGCGTGTATTTATGTACTCGTGACTTTTGGTGAGCCTGGCGTCGGCGGATGTACACGCGAGCAGTCGTGGATTATGGCGACGATATTCGGTTTTCTTTTCTGCAAAGTGAAAATTTAAGGTAATTGCACGGTAGGCGACGCGGCGATGATTTAAGACAAAGTTTTTTCCAGCTGTTTGCTTTGGGTTTGAGCGAGATAGGGGAGGGTGTGTGGGCACAACGCGAGGAGGAATAAATCTCATGCGTTTAATGGGATTTTAATTTTTCAGATAAATTTTAAGTGAGGCTTTAACGTGTTTCGAGCGGAGATAAGACACATGGCGTTGAGAAAGTTTCGTTTTATTTTTAGGAGCATTAAATTAGATTTAAAAATTAAAATATTGTAGTTAAATGTATGTATGAGATTTTTATTGTTAAAAATTCTTAAATCACTTATAATTATATTATTTAATTTGAACTGACGCATTAATACATCAAATATTTATTTTAAAAAACCGTTATATACGCATCCTGTAACTTTAGATCCATTTTTTGGCGGTTTTCAGAAATTCAATATAAACAGGTGTATGAAATAGAGAAATTCAAAAAAGAGAAAATATGATTAAATAAATTTGGCGAACAAGGAAAGATAATAATAAAAAACCATCTGGACTGCAAATCTGCAGTGAATATGAAAAAATGAAAAAACTTTGATGTACATTGCGATATATCTTTTTTATATTTGATAGGCAACATTTTTCTGTGCTGCAAAGAATTTGTCAGGTGAAATAGATTGCAGAGAATTTTAAACTATTGACTTTGAGGCGATGTGCCGTCACACTTTTTACGTCAAAATATAAAGAAAATTTTTATAATTTTTTAAACGTTTTTTAACGTTCTAATTTAAAAATACAGAAAATAATACTACACTAGCTAGATATAGTAATAAGATTATAATAATATTCATTAAAATCTAAGTCTTGTACAACTAACAGGAACAGCAAATCCAATATTATAAAATTCAGTGCATTTGCTCTTAACAGCTAATATTAAAAAAAATACTATTTACTATCAATACACAAATAAAATTAAAAATTAGAACAAATAGGCCGAGGTCAACAAGCGATTCCGAAGACTTTTAAACTTTATCACCACCGTCACAAATATCCCCAACCCCAACAATCGAATTTCCTTCAGAAAGAAAAAACATTGGAACAGCTTCAATCACGAAAGGGCAGGGGGGGGGGGGGGGGGGAGGGGTAGAGAGCACAAGCCTCGGCAATACGTTATTATTTTAAACTGCGCCAAGCGCGACCGTTATCGTTAAATAGGTTCGTTATAAAAGCTTTTAAGAGGAGATTTTTCTTTGTCGCCGTTAAAGACGACGACGGACGCTCGAGAAAAAAGGAGCAGCTACGAGAAGGAGAATAAGAAAAAACGGAAGCTCGCGGGCCCGAAAGGCGAGTGAGAGTGAGAGGGAGAAAGCTGCATCGTGAAAACGAACGACGTACCGGTAATTGTCAGTGTTCCGCGCGCCAAAGCTCCCCTAGAAAGCTCTACAAATTGCGTGCTCCCTTTCTCTCTCTCTCGTTCTCGCTCGGAGTTTTCCTGGTGCAGGTGTCAGGGGGCGCAAGAGGAAGGCTGCCGGCCATAAATTCTCATTATTTTATAGTCAATGCCTCGTTTGCATCCACAACAAGCGTCGCGCTGATAAGGGAACGAAGAGAGAGAGAGAGAGAGGGAAAAAAGAGCCTCTTGCAGTCTTCAGTTTTGCAGGCTTTCGCGCTAGCTTGCGGTACAGTGAACAAGTTTTCTTTTTAGTACGATAGTGATATCGCGAGCTTGTTGCTGCATTTTTAAAAGTAGGAAGACAGAAAGTTCTAGGTCGGATTAAATAAGAATATAAACTTTATTAAGTTAGGTTACGAAGTTTAAAAATGTATTTAATAGAATTTATTGGATTTGTGGATCATTCATTGGATGGTAATCAATTTTTTATGGATTGATGTAAACTATAACTTTTAAAAAGTTCCATTCAGAAGTAACCATAAATCAACTATGACTAGTAATTAGCTCAGTAAGCTGGTATTGTAATGGTATTTCTATTTTCATTTTATCTGCTCATGCACGCACGCACGGTTAGTATAACTAATAATTTTCAGTATAAAGACATGTTTCTAGAAATCTATTATAGTGAATAGTCAGCTTAGCAGAACGAAAGACTAACAATAAGTAACCACATCAACGATGAAATAATTAAGGTAATTAGGCTAGTTTAGACATTTACCATTGAAAGTGATAATCAAATTTCTAAAATGTATTTTTTTTCGTATTTAATAACAAGAATTTAAAATAATTTTCGTATCAAAAGTTCAAAAATTCAAGTATTTTTTATTAAAAACTTTTTGTTTTCACCGTGACAGAAAATAAAAAACTACTAAACAGATACCAGATGGTGGGTATGATCGCAACATACGCTCGAACTCATAAATTTTTAAATTAACCCAATCACCACAATAATTCCAGTCACATCTGCTCCACAGAAACCTTATTATCTCAATCTCGCCCGATCCACCAAACCCAGCGCAAAATTAAAAACCACCAACCGATCCTACAAGCTATATAATTAAACCTCTCATAACTCATTACCCCGTTTAATCCCGTTAATTGCCCATTTCCCAACCTCGCGCCGTCCAATCGAACTCGCCGCAACCTTTCGCAAGCCCATCGCGCCCCCCCCATCTCTTACAGAAAGCAAGAGAAAAAAAGCGATCCGCACTGAGAAAATGACCGATCGCCAGCCGAAGATAAACGCGGTGCCGGGACTCCATATATACACTAACGAGACAAGCGGGCCGTGTAGCGCCGACCGTAAATTACGCCGGCTCTCTGTTTATGCGGCTGAGCAGGTTACGCTTATTAATTTACGATTTATAATTGCCGCGTCCAGCGGGCTCCGCCTACTCTTTCGGACTTCTCTTTCTCACTCGGCGAAATAAATCCTGGCGAAGCTGCTGCTTTCGCTTTCCTTCGCGGCGCTACTCGGACCTGTCTGCGTGTGTATCTGTGTATTGGTTACTGGCTTTTTTGTGGCTCCTTTTTTTTTGGACAAGTGGATCGCTACTTCTTTGGAGGTCTTTGGCTCGCGTGGCTGCCAGATGTTTGACGCGGCGATTGCGCGGTGGAGAAAAAAATTTGTCCGTCTGCGAGACTTTATTAATTGGGTATAGATTGATTTTTTCTTGATTGTTTTTTTTTGTGCGAGTGGGTAGCTTGTTGGCTTGTTTTTATGTGACCTTGCTTGATTCTTTTATTAGCGGGGCATGATACTTTTGATCTATGAGTCAGGACCACCCAATATCAAATAAGTCAATTTATCAGAAGATTGTTAAAAAGATTGAACAAACGGACTATGAATTAGTGCAAGTAGATGCATGCCAAGTCGAGTAAGACAAATTCTTCAAAATAATCAAGAAAATTAAAAATCAACTTAAGAATCTCAAAATAAAATTTTCAAACTCTCTAAACTCACTGCAACTCCTCAGCGCATCAAATCCTTCTAACGGCTCTCCAAATCCTCTCCTATATCTTCAACTCCTTTCATCTCAATCCCAAATAGATTACCGATACACAATGATCCCATCCTTTCTTTCCACTCCCGATATAAATCTCTCAGCCCCTCTCCTCTCTCACTCTCCATTCCTCCCGCCAAAAGAGCACAATTCCCTCCTCGCTCTCTACTTATGATAGAGAGAAAATAAAGAAAGCCGCGCGCTTGCACCCCGCGGTGCTGGGGCTTCTAATGGTGGGGCGGCGGCGGCCATGCCGACGTTTAATTAGCCCAGCGCAAAATCTATGGCGAGAGCAAGAGAGAGAGAAAGAGAGCAGCTAAGGACACGTAACGAGGGCATCGGCAGTCCAATTAACGTCCCTCAGGCGCGGAGGGGGGGCGCTCTTCTTTCCTCTCCTCTCTGCACTCGCGCCCAGCGTGGCGTCTCCGCGGAGCCGTTTAAACTACCGTTTATCTAGCCGAGATCTTCGGGCCTGTCGCGCCTCCTTTTTTACGTCTTCACTCGCGCGAGATAGACACACGGCCGAGGGGATATTTCGCGAGGGGAGGAGAGAGAGAGCTGATTGCGCTGTGGGGGTAC
>JAPYZA010008765.1:0-17146 GCA_030522685.1 Eupelmus azureus | reverse complement strand
GGAGAAACGCTGCACTGAAAAAAAAGTACCCTTGCACAGCTGGATTCTGAGGCGTGCACAGGCGCTTGATAATAGCGGCATTTGTAATTTAATTAATTCTTAATTGATTGAGTTTCTTGGCGAATCGTTTGAGGAATCCGATTAACGACCACTCGGGCTACCCTCGCAGTGCGGCTCTAATGAAAAATACATTTCCACGATATTTAAATTAAAGTGGCTTGTTTGCGAGAAGGGGAAAATTAAAGAAAATATCATGGGTATTTGAAAAGATGGAATGCAATAGTGTTTGTAATAAAAATTATTGGTTCTTTATGCTTCGTTACAGAAGTTTTCATTTCAATATTTGTCGAAACTCATATTCCGAATACTTTTCATACGATGCTTGCGTCTTTATTTGACCACGTCAATTTTAAATAATTTTTTTTTACACAATTACATAAACTTTTATAAAAATAATACATTTCAATTCAGTGACCTGTAAAATATTCGAATCTCGTCTCAAATTATTCACACTTAGAGTCCATTGTCTCTACAAAAGTATTTTTTAATGTGGCGAGTTACAAAACTTTCAAATTCACATTAATTTTTTTCTCCACTTTCGGCCTGTCGTACTCTGATAATGGCAGCTCAAAAAGATGCTATTTTCATTGGAAGAGAAAACTTCATCCTTCAGAACTGTCGATCGTCAATATAAACAGTTCAAAGAAAGAGTGGTTTCCAATTTCGATAATGGATTGAATTTTATTGATTTATTATTTTATCGAGCACGTATACATAGGCAATTTTCAAACAGATCCAAATTCCCAAGATACTTTTCGGCAGCTCTTCACCTCTTACTGCTAATAAATTACTTCAACAAGCCTATCGTGTAACACCACAAATACCTTATTCCCCCAATATTTCTCCAACAACTTCCCTATCCCAACCTCAATTTTAATAAAATAACTTGCTCCAGTGGTAAAACCAGCAATAAATAAAGCAACCCTATCCCACAACCGCCAACCAAAGCGGAGACACCATTCGAACTCTCCGTGGCTTGCACGACCCAATTCATCGGCTGCAGCAGGAGCGATCCTCTGTCTCAAAGGCGCATTTTCACCGCTCGCCGCCGAATGTATACACACAGACGCTCCGACAAGCGACACCAGGATTTTCCCTCACCCACAGAGCCAGAGATGCATCTGCCCTCCGGACTGCTGGCTCTTATTCACGACTAGAAACTAGATAGCCGCGCCAGAACGGAAACGACACGAAAAACTACCATGCGCGTCTCTTTCGATTCGATTTTCCCGCTTTGTTTTTCCCGCGCTTCTATATCGCCGGGATACATCAGCGAGCGATTGATGGATTTTGGCGAGCTTGCATATAGAGAGCCAGGCGCATACGCTCGTTGGCGGGTGTGTGTGTATATATTCGACGTGTACGTCCTGCCGGCGGGAGATTAAATTTTCGCCGGGCGCCACGGGAAAGTGGATAATTGAAATTAGATTAATCAGCGGATAGGCGGAGTTACATGGCTTTTGGATCGGGGGCGCAGGCCGTTTTGCATTTGTTTCGATGATGATGAGCAGCCGCGAGCTGTTTTGCCCGCCGGATGCTAGCTCCGGGGTGAATGATTTTATGGACGCTTCAATTAGGATGCGCCGGTGTGTTTAATAAGCGAAATATGCTAGTTTGTACACGCAGTGACGGGTTGTTGGTTTTTTATTTCGGGAGGTGAATTAAGAGAGGGCGTAATGGTTTATTGCAATAATCGAATTTAATTATATTACGTAATGCGAGTCGTTCGTATAATCTATCTACTGGTTCAAATATTATGTACCATAATTAATTTCGCCATGCCCGGAATATTAAATTCGCTTTTGCATTTCGTACTAATTAGTTTGGTTAATTTTCTGTATTTGATCAACAAGTGAATTAGCTCTTTGAAAAACAAACGGCGGAAAAAGGAATCTCAGCTTACAAGACTACGACTACCTGACTCATAAAAATAGATCTAAAATGCCAAACGCGGTAAAACTTGGACAAACTTTTATTTAATACATCGAAAGCATCGAATCTAATGAGTTTCCCCGACAAGCACTCGAAGCCCACGCTGCCGTATGAACTGCTTTCTTTCCTAGTTAGCGGGCCATTCTCTTCCGATACAACGTGTAGCTGGCAAACTTAAATTACGAAATAATCGCGCTTCTTCTCCGCGAAGCGCCTCAAAGTTTCGTTTATCATTTATCCGTAGAACAATGGACAAATCCGCAATTTTGCGATCCTCGAGCGCATCTTGCCGAGGCAAAACAAAAATTAACAATCCGACCTTTCCTCAACCTGTATATCCACCCTCGATCCGAACCGAACCAATATATCCTCTCAAAAACTTACGCAGTGAGACGTCTGCTTCGCAAAAGCTATAGTATATATAGGTACACGTACATCCCACTGAGCTCTCTTTCTCGGGATCCGCGGCAAAATCGGAAAAGGAACTCTCCATTCAGGACTCCTAACAATGGCACACTGCTCAGCGTTTTCCCTGTAGTCCTATACAGACTCGCGGATCTTTCCCTCCGGAGTCCTTTTTCTCTCTTCTGCTTACCCAGTTACGCGCTCCGCCATCGATATATAGACAACTCCTCTTATCTGTGTATCTCTGCGGCTCTCCATTCATATGAATCCGCGTAAATTACTCAAGGCTTTCAATTAGGAAAGTTTCCGCAGTGGTATAATAAAGCTTCGCGGATTTTCGGCGCCACCGGGGATGGCTTTGCCGAATTCTCTCGCCGCGACGTCTTGACCCCAAGAGTAGCGAGATATGGTTCAACTCGGGCTCTTTCTCATTTTCTTTCACTCATTCCCATTTTCCCTGTCACTCGGCGTGGAATCGTTCTCTCTGTTTGTTGTATGTATAGCCTGACTCTCGTTTTTCCTCCCGGGAGGGAGACGTCGCTTGTATTTTCCTTTTTTCGCTCGCTTAGTCCATGCATTATGCATGCCCTTTTTCGCGCTTTATGTAATAGCAGCTTTCTCCCTCTTTCTTTTTAGACTTTTGACACAAAGTGTATTCAGGACTTCGGGGCAATACTTTCCGCGTTTGCTTTAATTTTCATTCGCAAAATGAGCGCAGATATAACTCGGCGAATGAGTGTAAATTTCAACTTTTGTTTCGGACGGATAAGCGTTTCGCGCTAATTCGCTACTATTCCGAATGAATAATCCCGTGGAAGTCAAAGTGACAAGGATCGCTGAAAGGAACCGTCCTTCAACTGACTCCTTTTTAAAGTCCGAAAATTTCATTATGCACGGATAAACCTGTTTCGGGCATTGAAAGCTCAGACACACGGAAAAGCTCTCCGCCGATCAATTTAATCATAAAAATTCCTCCGCTACAGCAGAATACCTTTATTTCAACTCTCGCTTTTCCACTCTCCGGTTACTCCCTCCTTATTTTCGCGAACTTCCCTCGAGCCAAAAACTTTGCTCTACTGGAATCTCGATAACGAGTGAGTCTCTCGCTTTCTCGAGCGATGAAAGTCTCGCCGAGTCGGCCGCGCTCGTTGACAAAGCATCCAAGAAGAAGAAACAAGACTCTCTCGTTCTAATGTGTTTCGCGTTCGATTCGTCGCTTTTTTCCCCGTACGAGCGTCGGCAGACGCGCCCCCTTGTCGATATTCGAGACTAAAGTTGGCTTATCTTTGCTAGCGCGTTTTCCCCTCAAGTTCGACGATATATACATACTGCTCGTTATTTATCGAACGTTCCGTCATAATAAACGAGGGAAAAAGAGAGCGACGAGAGTCTGATTATCTCGGTCTGCTGGCAAAAGCTCGGCGACTTTTTGCCGCGCTCGCGTGTATATAGCTGGGACTTTTAATTATCGAATCGTAACGGTAATTACGAACGTTGCGTCTGCGCGAGTTAATTAACGAAAAAAATTGTTCTTTTTGGCTTTTTTTAGGGACGGTTGTTCGCGTTTTCAATTTGGATTTTTGTAGTTATTACGGCAGTGATAGGTGTCCTCTGACGCGTAATATTTTTACGTAAGGTCTGATAACGTTTGATCGGATATAATTAATTTGAAAAGAATAACCGGACTTTGATTAATATCTGTAACATTTTTTTTTGTCAGAATGAATAAAGTAAAATAATCTACTTCCTCGCAGTATTTCACTCAAATACAATAATTTCCTTAATATTTTTCAAGAAAAAGCGTATGAAAAAACCAAGTAAATCAATAATTCAATAAAAATAGAATAGTCCACTCGGCGCATATCCTGCAAAAAGAACGTAAAAAAGCCCGTTCTTTTAATCGCCACTTCAGCCGCGCTTCATCAGCGCTCGCGCGCTGCGCTGCAGCAATCACAACGTCAACTCCGCTCTCTTCACCTCCCTACATATATTTTAATCGCGCCACTCGTCTGCGACCGAGTATGCACACATACGCAGGCGGCCCAATCCAAAGAAAAAGGCCCTCGCGCGGGGAGTAATCAACTAAGCAATCAGCCGCTCGCTCGCGCGCGGCTTCTTTGAAACGGCGCTCTGACCCGTGAACTCGGAGCGAGAGCATCTCGCTTTCGATCGCTTCTCTAAATTGGCCCCGATCAGTCGCGCGGATTCCTGTTTCCCGCGTCCGGAAAACGCGCGCGCAGATAGGATCAAGCGCGGATAGCAAGACTGGCTGAGCAGCCGCGACGTGATTGTCTATATATCTCGCTCTTGAAGCTTTGGCCCCGATTTCGGCATCACACGCGCGCGAGGCCTATAGCCACGTGCGATTGCCTCGCAAGCTCTCCTTTGTGCGTGAACGCGCACGCAGGCTGGAGCGAATACGTGGGTTGGGATAGAGACGGGGGAACGTGGCTCTCTGTCTCCCTCTGTGTAGCTACTCTCTCTTGTAGGGCACACGCGGTTCCCTAAAGGAGATCGCGCTCGATCGTGAAATACGTACTGACGTGCTCGCAGCCCCGGCATTGAGAAAGCTCAAGACCCGCGCGCACATGTGTGTGTGTGTGTGTGTGTGTGTGTGTGTGTGTATGTAGGTGAGTGGGTGTACAAGCTATAGCTTTAGTGAACTTGATTGTGCGAACATCTCCTCAAACGCTTATATATACACATATAGACGTGTATTCATTCGGATCTGTATTAGCGTATATGCGAGCGTAGGGATGGTATAAGTACGTGTGTGTACACAGCTGCGTACTTACTTACGTGTATACGGCAGTGTATCTATGTCGGAATACGCTTATTTATTTACGAGCGCATATTTTGGTAGGCTGTTGATATTACAGAAAATGTACAAATGCTGATGTACGTGCATACATTCTTGTGTGTGAGTTCATGTGTGTGTATGACTGTGTGCATGCATTCTTGTGCGAGTGTCTTATAACTAAAAATTATATATAAAACTTAATTATGAACTAATTCAATTTTTTTAAATTGATTTAATTGCAACAATTAATTGCACCTTAGTTAAGACATGGTTAGAGCTTAACTAAATTTGGAAGATTTGACCTAACTAAACAAAATTTTATCTTGATATATGTGATATATCTATTTAGAGATATACTTTTGGATCCACATTTTGGTAGATGTATCCACGTGTGTGTGTGTGTGCGCGCGCGCGCGTGTGTATGTATGTGTGTTTGCGTGTGTGTGTGTGTGTGTGTGTGAGCGCGTGTGTGTATGTATGCGTGTGCTTGTAATTGCACACGCGCGCTCATTTGCGTGCATATGTATATCAGCGCGGGTGTATACATCTATGAATGTGCAAAAAAGAGAAAGCACATGTGCACACACTCGCGCATCCATATACCATATTCAGGCTAACGACGTGCAGTCGTCCGCATTCGCATGTACATGCACGCGAAATGCAGAGGCTCATATATAGGTATATGAGCACTATGCGTACGTACTAGCGGCTGCTGCAGATGAGTAAAAGCCAACGCGCGCTCGGAAAGGGAGACTAGTCGCGATCAGCGACGATAATGATGCGGGCGCGCCCGAGAGCTAGTTCGACTTTGGCTTGCGACATTAATTGGCGGAAGTTGGCGAGAGAGAGAGAGGAGAGAGAGAGAGAGGGAGAGAGCAGGCCACGTCGATGTATCTACATGGACTACTCTCCGTTCTGGATATGCGCATCGTTTCGCACGAATTTACGACATCGCGGAGAAAGGTCGACGCTGTACATAGTCACGGGATTAACGCTCACGGCAGCCCGATAGCTCGACGTTTGTCACTGCGAGCCCAAGCAATACATATACATACATATACGCGCATGCACGCAAATATGAGCTCTCGGAGCCGCACGGGCCATTATTACCGGTCACGGCTGATATAGCTCCGGCTTTGGATTGCGCGCAGCCAGGCTATACGACCGCCACGGAAGTTTTAACTTTTGCAATGCGGTTATTATTCATTTTGAGGATTCTTAGAGGCTGGAGTTGAGGCTTTTTTCGAGAATCTTCAATTTCAGGAAGCTGCGCGAGTTGCCGGAGTTTGAAAGCTAATAACAATGAGATCCGTTCGACTGAAGTTTCTTGGGAGGAAAGTAGAGCAGAGCAAAATGCCTAATTGAAATGCGCGCCTTTAAGGAGCTTCAGCGAAATTTCAGTTTGAAGCCGACGTCTGACGATCGTATTCCCTTTAGTAACGGCGTGATGAATATTTAGAGATGCGGGAATTGTGAGAATAACTATTTTGATAAGTCGCATAACAGCGAGGAGGAGAAACATCTTTCTGCATAGTGATTGATTGCATGAGATTACTGTTTCAGTGTTGTTTATTACTTTTAAGTATATATTCTGGCTTAGTCTTCGAGGCTCTCTTAAAAATGTAAATGTTGTAGGTTCGAAAGTTATTGGCAAAATTATATTTACTAACTATTTCCATATTAATTAGTGACACTAATTACTTATAATAAATTTTTATTCTATTTTTATTCTTTTGCTTAAAGTTAATATTCTTTTTGTTATGTATAAAATATTTTCTATAGATTTATAAAAGCTATTTTCTTTACTTTTCATATTTCTGATCTATGTATCATCGGTCATATTATGAAAACAAGCTGTCTAATGTGTACCTACAAATCGTCATCGCATAAACACAAAACATTATACTCTCCAAATGAAAGCTGTATATGTTTGTTTCCAGTTACGATTATTTCACTTATTGTAGCCTTTTCAAAATCAGCTTTACTATAATGAATAACTTTTAATTGCTCAACGTAGTAACTTTGTGAAACAAGTATCTAGAAATCAGTATTATTTATTCAGTACAAATACTACTACAGTACTCTACGTGAAAAAATGAATATGTATTGATGATTTTATTAAAGTAGTTGTTATATTCAGATAAATGTGACTTTTAATTAAACTATCGGTACGTACAATTTAAAAAAAAAGAAACTTAAAATTATAACTACCTTTCATGATTGTAGAACTTGCAATTTTTACAGAGCATCAGAAAATTGATATTTTCACTGTAAACCTAATTTTTACAATAACAATGGCCGGAATTGGTGAAGTAAAAGTGAGTGATTGTACTTTTATTTGGAGAATCAACAACTTTAGCACATTTCTAAAGAGCACTGGAGAATCCATATATTCGCCAACGTTTTCAACAATAGAAGAAGAAAAATCAAATTCTGAAACTGAATGGAGATTAGTTTTATATCCTTGCGGAAGCCGCGACAGTAGTAAAAATTTCATATCTCTCTTCTTATTGAATAAATCCCTTGGACCTAGAAAAGAAATTCAAACTCAATTTAACCTTCATATTTTGAGTGTTGCCAATGAAAAAATGATAAGAAAATATTTTTCACACACTTTCACGCTTGAAGATCGATTATCGGGAAGTGAAAAATTTATTAAGATAGAACTACTTAAAAATTTTAAAGATACGTATTTGCCCACTGATAAACTAACGGTTTCCTGCAGAATTTTTACAAATATATGCAGTGATATCAAAACCAAGCTAGAAAGTAATATAATCGGTGATTTTGAAGATTTACTCACGACAGCAAAATTTAGTGACATAACGATCAATGTTGACGGAAAAGAACTTAAGGCACACAAGAATATTTTAACAGCTAGAAGTAAATTTTTTTCTGATATGCTTGTACAGCATGTACAAGAAGACAAAGAGTGTCATATTAATATTACCGATACCAGTCATAATGTGATGAAAAAAGTTCTACAGTTCATTTACTCTGGAAGAGTTGAGAATATTGATAAAAAGTCGGTAGTTTCTTTACTAGCAGCAGCAAATAAATATGAACTTCATGAACTAAAGATAAAGTGCGAAATATATTTATGGAATAGCATAAACATTGAAGACTCTTGTGGCATTCTTAATGTAGCATATCTTTGCAATTGTTGCGAACTGAAAAAGAAAGTCATGAATTTTATAGTCGAGAATCAAAAAGAAGTAATTAAAACGACAAGTTTTCAAACTTTAAAAGATACTAATGCAAAGCTATTAGCAGATGTTCTATGTGCAGTAGTAGAAAATAATTAGTGAATTCTTATTTGGAAAAAGCACATTATGAATCCGTCATTTAAAAGACATTTTCATTATATTTTTATATTTGTTTGACTATTAGTGCTCTATAAAAGTTAAGGAGTAAATCCATGTCAAAATTTACTCCTTAGCGAGATTTACTCCTTATAAGGTTGAAAATTCAAAATTTACTCCTAATAAAGGGTAAAATTTTAAATTGATACCTTATAAGGAGTAAATCTCGACAAATTAAAACGAAATTTACTCTTTAGGAGGAGTAAATTTTAAAATACACTCTTTATAAGAAGTAAATCTTACTAAAGAGTAAATTTTGACATGGATTTACTTCTTAACTTTTAGAGAGTAGGTAAACATAATAATTGTATACAAATGTGATAGTCATTTTATCATGTAAAGAAACGTAATAATAATAATATTTTTTTATACTATATTTTTTAATAAAGATTTTAATCACTTTTGAAATTTTTAATTATTTTAATTATATCTTAATAATTTTATTCGTATTGAAACAAATTATTCGAGTTAAAATGCCTATCTTTAAATAAAACCTAATTAAGAATAAATATCGGTCATTGAATCAATCCAATTAGTTCAATATTATCAAAGGAAGCATTATCTATACTTTTATAAATTTGTGAAATCTGAAATCTTGATGTCAGATAATGAATCCCACAATTCATAACTTATTTTAATGGTTGTTACATCACTATTACTGATATAAATATAAAAATATCATAAGTTTAATTGTTACTTAACCCATTTAAACAAGTAAAAGGCATTGCAAAAAATAATTGATAGACGTACGTTGTTTACGATCTATACTATTCAAAGAAAAAAGAACACTAAGTTATTTTTGCAAAGATGTAGATTCTCTTTGAAATATTATTACTTGAAAGATCCGTGATGATTTATATTCCTGGTTCATATCTACTTATTCAAAGTTTAATAGCAATAATTTTACTCAATTATTTAATACTTAAAATCAAAGTCAATCTTAACATAATTATTCTTATTAAATAAAATAAAAGTTTATTCAAAAACGCACGCAGCAAGAGCTTGAATAAGATTCGAATAAGATGAAACAATTCAAACGAAATCAATTTGCAAAATCCACAAAACTACACCACAACCCCGCAACTTGCTGACGCGATTTTTCCCCGGAAAACCGATGACCAAGCCAGCTCTGTACGCAGACAAACACAGTCTCCTAAAAATCCTCATTTCCTCCGCGCAAGTCCGCAAAGAAAAAGACGAAAAAGAAGCGAGATAGAAAAAAGAGAGAGACCCGAGCCCGCATCGTGAAAAGACCGTTAAAGCCTCGTTTACATGCTGCCACGAATCAACTTGCGCGCGTGTGTATATACAAACTCGTCCGGCAAGTACACAAAAACCTTTCGCATTCACATCACACACCCCCGCACTGGTGTAAACGTGTGCATGCACACGTGTTCGCGAGTCTGCGGGGAAAAAACTATAGAATAATCGTAAAAACGAAGTGCCCCTGCGTTTTCGGGGCTAAGCAAGATTTTCCCGGAGCTCCTCGGGGCATGCGAGCGGCCTCTTAGTGAAATTGGGAGGCGCGCTTTTTTTCGCCCTCGTCGATAACTTTGACTGACGATGATTTATGGTAATGAAATCAAGGAACGAGAATATTCCCTCGGAGAAGAGAAAGGTCACGATTGGGATGTGCGTGTAAAAATGCGTTTTTTCCGTGTGCTGGATGTAACAGGGCTGAGGCTGTTATTCGCCCACGAGGCATATATAAAAGGGATCGATGCTGCGAGCGCGCACGTGATGAGGCAAAGTCGATTAAGTCCGGATAAGTTTGTTGACGCACTCGTGCGGCCGCGGGTGCAAGCGATCGGTCTTCATTAGGCGGAGACTCGCTAATGAATTTGAGATTAGTTTGTTTACTCGGTATTTGGTAGTTTGAGCTCGATTATTCTCGAACGATGGATATATAGGACGGATTTTTGAAAATTTTTAATTTGGTGGGTTTTTGCTTTTTTGGTCGAGTGGAGCTTTTTTGTCTGTGCTTTTAGTAAACCTAAATTTTTCTCTTTTTTATTTTTTAAGTAATTTTTCTTTTTTTTTAGAAATTTCACCAATAAAATTGGCCAAGTGTCTAAAACTAGGCTAGTGGATGTCTAATTCTTCACAGTTAGCCATCCGCTGGCCAAAAAATGGGGAACTTGTCTACCAGGCTAGTACTCGAAATTAAACATTCTGTTTACCACGAAAAATTGAATCTTTGCATAACAAGGTTGACAATATTAATCATTCACTTTAATTCCAGGTAACATTTTACTGCCACAAATGTGTGGTGGTGACCGCGAATATGAATACTTGCTTTATTTAAGCTCGTACAGCAAACATTAATTTAGCGTTAAATATTTCCCGCAAAATATCAAAAAGTAAATAATAATCTCCACAACGTTAATTATAAAGTTTAAACGAAGTAAATAACAAATCTCACTTCTCGCTCGACTTTTCAAAGAAACATTTTCGCGAGTTTTCTCCGAGTAATATAACCAGAATTGAATTCCCTTTCTTACACTACCTCGGCGCGTGCACTTCCGAAAATTACCACATCATTCCTAGCTAACGCAGAGAGAAACCGAGCAAAGGGCGAGGAGAGGATTAGATTCCATTATCCCTAGGCTCATCCCTCTTTCTTTCTCGGGCCGCTGCACGTCCGTTTTTACCCAACGCTGCCGAGGAAAAAAATCTTTCCGTCCACAAACAATCCGCCTCTGCCCTTTCTTCTGCCTCTCACGGAATCCAGCCTCAGCAGATTGCATCCCAGTGCGCTTCCTTTTTTTCCCCCTCGCTTTTCCTTCGCCCTCTCGGTATTGTCGGGCTGCGCTGTTTTTCCCGCCCTTCCCGGCGTGCGTGCCCCTTTTTTCTGAGCGCGCGGCGAGAAAACGCGCGGAATTGACTGCAATCTAGCGCAAAAGGCGGAGCGATCTGTCTCTGACGCAGCCGCGGATATATGAATTTTGTCGAGGACGCTGGATCGTTTCGCGGTGAGCTTCTGGAAGTTTACGTTGATCCTCGCGGTCGGCGAGGTGGAACAGTGCCGGCTGCGCTGCCAGTGGAACTTGAAGTTTTTACGTCGTACTGTTGCTTTACGTTTTAACGGGAATTTTTCGTTGGATTTATTGCTTGGTCGGTGAACCGCGTATTTACTTGTGTGATTAAAATAATATCGCGACGGGGAGATTATGTGTTGGTATGCCTGGCGGGGGGTGAATTTACGGAGATTCGAGGAAAGTTTTGATTGCATTTGTGAGTAAGTATCCTTGGATAAATGTTTTGACTAAAATCTAATTAAAATTTAACTCGAAATTCGAAAATACATACAAAGTGAAATTATAGTTTTATCTTACTTTCGCTTTGTTAAGTTAAACATTTGAATTTGTTCGGTTATCAGACTTATAGGTATAAGAATCGCAAACTTTGTGATACGGAAAAAATTTAATCGGGGTAAATTTAATTCTAGGTACTGAATGTTGAAAAGTAAGGTAAAAAAGCAGCCGTAAATAAAACATGGCTTTCGTAGTTGCAGACTCAGCTTGTACAAGCAATAGTCTGTTAACTGATTCAACAAAACTGATGAAAGCGCGGGCACTGCAAATAAATAACAATAATTTGCTATCTCTTCCGGAGAATTTGTTTTTGTGGTAATCAAACAAGAGGCGATTTATTCTTTTACTTTCCAGAAAATCTATAGTTTAATAAGGAATTACTTTTCTTAGTTATCTGCGTTAAATAAATTTTGTTTTATTGAACTAAGAATTTAAGTATTTTAGCTCAAAGTATTGTCAACTGTTGTATACAAATAAACTTTTTCAGGCGTTATTTATTTATAGCAAACATTTATTTCACTAGTGACATATTTATTTTGGACTATATTTATATTTATTTTAGAGAACATCGATATTTACAATTATTTTAAAAATTGTTTCTAAAAAAACATGTTATAATTATTTAGATCTCTATTCACACCTGCTTACTTTTTCATATTCAATATTTTTTAAATTTAAACGTTCTTAAATTGTTAATCAATATGATACTACAATTTATTTTATTCGTGAAGCCTTCGTGAATTCCCGTATTGGTGTTAGTAATTTTTTGTACTAATTGTAGCAATATAGCGAAATTTCTTTTAATTTTAATAACTATGAATTTTACGCAAAGGTTTAGCGAAAGTTAGAAAGCTAGTACTCAATCGTAAAACACTTAATACTTTCACAGTTTTACCTTGCTTTCTGCTTAGGCGAAGTAACACGGAAAAGTCTCTTACAAAGCTGAACAGTTTTATAGCGTAATATAAAGCGTTTAATCGCTTGCTTTGATGCTAGGCCAGAGCTCATTTCACCATCGTTTCGCTTCATTTGCGATTTTCCCAAGTCGCAAGCAATATAAGCTGCATCCGTCCAAGCACTCGTAGACAAAAACAACGCTCGGCAGTAGCAAACAGCTCGCACTTCCGTTCCTCTCATGTCGTGAGCAGTACCAACGTCAGTAACAATGTTTGAAAACCCCAACTGTGCCCTTGGCTTTTGTACATGAATTAAATTAGGTCTTATGCTAGATAGTGCTATTTTTAAATGATATAAGTACAAGCAGGCCTTACCTCTACATTACTTTTTGATAGTACTTGTCATTTTGTAGTTTTCATTTTTCTCTTGCTTAGTGTCTTCTTTTCCACGCAATTTCGTTCATATCGTTACTACTTATTACGTTATGTCAAAAAATGTAGGTTACGGCTTTAAAAAATTAATTTTTCATAATCTAACAGAATTTTAATTGATTATATAGTTTGACATTTTTTTGTAAGAGGAGAATGTTGATTTGATGCTCTTTCTTCGTATCACAAAATTGTATAAAAATTGATTATGTAATTTTGAACAATGGTTTTTGTATTGCTTCGCACTTAGTTTCTAAAATGGCTACAATCATAAAGTATTATTTTCGTTATTGGGAAATCGGAAAAAATATTAATTAATTAAACTGGCAAACTGTATACAATATTTTTGTATATACGAGATTAGGCGGCCGCTACGCGGTCAGGGATTAGTTTACATTAACCTCGAATCTGTCTTCAGCGTAACATTTGAAAATCGCTAATACACACCGAAAAACAATTGCAACTAACTAATCAGCCAATTACAAAAGGTTTTAAACTGAAAAGAACTGAAAAGGTTTTGAACTGAATAACAATGAAAAGCGTCCCAATCTTTTATAAAGGGGATACAATTTTTGGCTTCCCCATAGAGAAAGATGATGACAGTAAAAAATATTTTCAAGAAAATGTGTACGGACGTACGTCTGTACATCATTGTTACCCTGGACTCATACATCGTTACATGGTCGTAAGAATTCACGACCGAGTCGTGAGTGTGTTTTACAGCTTTCTAGCGAAAATAACTGTCTGAATTTGAGGAAGTAAAAGTCAATTCCAAAATCATAAATATATCCGCTAACGATGATGTGAATGCAGTAAAATTTATCCAAAGATTAGGAACTGACTTCTTCTTTTACAAATTCAAAATATTATCCGAAAAATTATTTATTTGCGTGGTATATGACATACATATGTGACTGAGTGTACAAATAAGATGTATGAGTGAATTATTGCAATCACTTATTAACAACTCTCGAAAAACATAAAATGTGTTAACTTTTCTCATAAATTACATTTGAAAATTTAAAAATTATTTCTAAATATGTAAAATATTCCAACGACACTCATTATTTATATCAATTGATTAATGTTTCGAGTACATCTAAACCTTTATTAAGATTTTACACTTGATAAGTTACAGGACCTTGTCCGAGTTAAATACATTAAAATGAATAAAATATCTTTAGAAGTAGTAGAACGTAATTTTGGTTTATATAAAGTTTTTGTACTTACTTCATATGTATCATATATCATTTTGGTACCTTTAAGTGGTCTGTATTCTGCTCTCAGCTCCAAGTCTCTGATACTGCACACTTTGAAAAAAAAAATTAATAAAAAATGAGTAGATTCATGTGGAAAATATTATTGATAATGTATTTAAAAGTACATAAATTATTTATTAATTTATTTTCAAAAAGTGATCCATAATATCTAAAATACTAATCTCAAGGAATATTTTAAGTTCGATTGAGTTATCAATTGTGATAAATATACAATAAAGACACAAAATCCAAAATTCAAGGTTTCTAACAGTATCAGAGGTTTAGTGTGAGGACAACCGCTTCCTTAAAAATTACTCATTTATGCACATAATAAATCAAACATGAAAGCAATAATGACAAATCAAAATGTAAAAAAGAATATTGTTTCTTGATAGAGGAACTTTATGACAGCAAAAAAAGTTTTTGACAAACATTTTACAAATATGCTTTAAAATATTTAGAATTCAAACACGATATTTTTAGAATTATCCATATAGATGTATATTTTACGAGGGTTTGTGTATCTGAATCAATTCAATAGTTTTTAAAATACCTTTTCTAAAAGCTTTTCTATTCTATTTTATAATGAAGAAGGCAGGGCAAAAATAATGTTGATGACTACTTGTTTCGTTTTGATTTTAAAGTAGTTTCAGATTTATACGATTCAGTTTTTCGCATTTTGGCCCTCAATGAAAAAATTTTATGATAAAAAGTGACCATTCATATTACCCTTCAATCATCAATTTTTTATCTGCATGAATATTATCATTCCCTTTAGCTCGTGATTTTCTCTTTCGTTATTCCGCGTAATTGTGCTTGATGTTCCCTGCCCTTTGCAGTCTCTTTTTTTCTAGTCGCCGCACTCGATAAACCTTTTTTCCTTCTCTTTGAAAATAGCAAGAGCGCTGGTGCAGCTTTTCCGTTTCGTCAGACATCGACGAAGCCGATCAACCGAGTTCCTTTTCATTCCTCTTTCTCTCTCATCCACTCTTTCTTTTTCTCTCTCCCTCTCCCTTTCTCTCTTTCTTGCTGTCCTCTAACTTTTTTGGTCAAAGTATACACCACATTGCGGAACTGAAAAATCACCAAGCTCAGCGTACACACGCTTTCGCAAGGGGTTTGTCTCTTTTTCTCCAAGTTCCAAAGACGTACAGAAAGAGGCGCCATTCTGGAAAGGATTTCGAGGAGTGTGCCATTTCTCGCGAAAGGCTTCGAGACTGTGTACGTACATTGTGTTTCTCTATTCTTGAAAGGAACCTTTTCGTCGCGGGAGACTCTATACAATGAAAAGTGGAGATATATGAAAACAGATGTAGCTGATCCTATTATACTTCGTGATCCGCGCGAAATTCACGTCACGAGATAATCAGATTTAAGGAGCTTTACTCGATTCATGCAACAATTGCTTGCTTCCAAATCAGAGATCGAGTAGCTTTGTCTACAATAAAATCTAGTTAGATGCAATTTCATTTTGTTGAGTTAATTTGCGGCTCGAGGAGGGAATAATTTAAAAGAAGTAATGAACGCAATAAGCTGAATATTTTATACAGTTTTGGATTCAATAAAGGAAAGCCTTTGCAAATGTAGAAGACAAGTTGGCGCTTGTTCTTCGTAAGTCATAAACCGTACCATAAAAAATATATAGCAGCCATTTAATAGTTTTCGACAGCAAATACTGTTTCAACTTCAGACCAATTTTTTTAGTTTTTGATGGTCCGTTGAATATACCAGACATTTCTTACTTTTTATTAAAAATATTGAAGCTATACGGAAGTACTATGTTGTGATCATTAGATACCTTATATATGTACATACAATATTAGACCTTTTTTTAATAAATGAAAAAATGATTTGCAATTGTTCATTATGTTTTCATATTTAATAATTATTCCTTATTTTATAATCTATTTAGAAATACGTTTTACACAAATTGTTCCCTTAATGTTTGCTCTGACAGTTTCATTTCTCAAAGCGATACTAGATGATTTATAGATTAATCGCTTCCTTTCTACAGGTCCACAAAGTAATTGTTCGCATTCACAATGGTGAAATTATGGCCTCTCTGTCTCATGCATATTCCGCTTGTGCGCGAATTACCCGTTCCTAAATAAGCTCTAGCAGACATGCGCAAAATTATTCGGCGTTTGTAAAGTCACTTGCAGCGCGAGTCACTTTTTATGGCTTCTCGAGGGAGTTACAGAATGAGGAAAAGCCAAACGTGCGCACGTTTCGCTGGCGGCATAAACAATGCTCGGTTAGACGAGCGAGCGCGCGCTGCATGTGCTTTAGCTGCTACTAAGTAGGCGCTTGCAATTAAAATTTTTATGATTTAACGGAGTCGCGTGTCTTTTTAAAGGGCTGAAATAAGGAGAGCGATGAAATTATTGTTTTTTGAGAAAATGAATGTTTTGGTAGTGTACCTTAAGGTCAATAATAAAATATATATTTTTTATTATTGCTGCTTGGTTTTTATTTTAATATTGAATTGAGAAGATTTGGTTAGAGAAACTTTATAGGTAATTATAATAAGAATTCATTTTTTAAATTCAATTTTTAATTTAAAAGAAAATCAACTAAATATTATTTTAAAATTGAAAATCAGATAAAAATAAGAGCTCCCGTAGTTGCGTCGGTAACTACAAGACTTTAATATTTTTTAGTATATTAAGTTATAATAATTTTTTCGCCG
>JAPYZA010008762.1:0-15194 GCA_030522685.1 Eupelmus azureus | reverse complement strand
CAATGAACCCTTTAGATTCATTATACATTTAATAATTTTAACAAAAACTTGGAAATACTGTAAAGACCACCTGTCGTACCGCTCCGACATCCCGTTAAGTGGAATCTGATAATAGGCCTACTCCAAGTCTATTTTGGTCAGATACTTAGCTTTGCATAATTTGTCCAAAATCGCTTCCATGTCCTTCATTGGATAGGAATCTTTTGTTGTTACCTTGTTTAGGTCTCTGTAATCAACGAAGACTCGATACTTTCCATTCGGCTTCTTCACAATTACGGGTGAGCTTCTCCATTCACGATATAATTTTTCAATCATCTTCTCAACAGCTGCACGAATTTCTTGTAATCCACTGTACCCACTCGCTTCATCTCCACTCCTATACGTCTCTCCCGGCTCCTAACTAGTTTGATTCTCCTTCCGAGTCATAGAAATTGTCCCTAATGCTGTTGTGCAGGGGCATCGGGCCGGTCTGCGCCTCTGCTGATTCGTTTTCCAACACCTTCCGAGCATTCTCGCACTTGGGACAGGTTTTGAAAACATAGCCTATGGTATCGCAGACCTGGCAAGCTATGGGAGCTGCTACATTCTATCGACTAGGACACTATCTAGCCAGATGTCCCATAGCTTTGTAGGTACAGCACTGCCGCTGAGGACATCTGACTGATCTGTGACCCAAATCGCCACAGTGGTAACAGCCATCACCTCTCGTAGCTGGTTGAGCGGTACTTGTTCCGGCATGGTTTTGACCTGCCTCATAACGCACTTGATTGCTCTGCTGCATCTGCTGTTGTTGTTGATACAGCGGCGGTGGCTTCTGGTAGCGTTGTTGTTGCTGAGGCTGTCTGGGTGGATAAACCACCTGTTGTTGCATGGGTGGTACATTAGCAGGCAGTGGCATTTTCGGTTGCTGCTGTTGTTGGAAAAGTTGCGCTGCAGCAACTTCAAGGGCTTCACCATTCTTCGACTTTTTCTTGTTCTTCTTATTCTTATTCTTCTTGCTGATTTGTGAAGATGATTCTGTCTCCGACTCACTACTGCTGCTGCTTCCTACGCATTCCGCTGCTGCCACCTTTGCTGATGTTGCTGGAGCTACGAATTCGGCGCCTGGAATCCTAACCTTATCTTTAGTTGGAGGCGGCTGGTATCTCCTATCCAAATTTCTCTGTCTCTCAAATTTTCTGCCATATATCTCCAGATTTTCCAATGTCTCTATTACTTTTTCGGCCATGTAGTGCCGATACTCCGGTCAAAGGTTCCGATACGCCACTCTGAGCTGTGACCTCTTGGAGCACATTAGAAAGTTGGAAATCTTCTCACCTTTACCCTGAGTTCTTGACTTCAACTCATCCGTCTAATCTTCTGGCTTCAGTTCGCCTATAAAGTATAGTCAGAAAGCCTCCTTGAATTCTGCCCAGCTTCTTATTCTTTCTCTATTTACGCGGTACCATCGAGCTGCTCCCTTGGATAACACACATGGCATCACATTCAGCAAGTCGCGTTCTCGCAGACCTGTGCTAAGCTTGCAGTCCTCCACTCTTGACAGGAATTCTTCGGGTCCCTCTCTATTTTCGCTTGAGAACTTCAACCTTCTTCGGCCTTGCCTTCGGGGGACATGAATGATCCAGATCCCATCCTTCATCACTGGTATCTCCTACATCCGATTCACTGTCCGTCTCCACATCTTGGAAATCTGCCTTCGAAGGATATCGATTCTTCTTCCCCTTGCTCGAGAATTTCGCGGCCACACCAGGTCTCTTCGATTTTGGCATTGACCCCTCCATCTTCTTCCGGTCGTTTAATTTCTTCAGACTATGCTCGAGGAAACCATTACTCGGTTTCTTGACACGAGGTAGTGTCTTTTCCGCGATAACTCTACTTCGTTGCAGCAGCTTTACTACCATTGATTGATCACTATCGGACAAGTTATCTTCGATATCCTCACTTTCACTCGATGACTCAGACGGCTCACTCTTGGTATCTTCCCTCTCTGGATCATTATCTTCAGACTCGGTGTTGCTACGGTTGACACTTCCAACGTCTCCCAATTCCTCCAGCTGAACAGTAGAGGGTGCTGCTGGCGTTGTGGGTATTGTAGCAAGCACCAGCGAGCTATTCGAACCCGACGGTAAGTCGACCGTGGAAAGATTTCCATACGGCCACGAGCGCAGGCTTGGGGCGACTGTGATGGTCAGAGACCTACGTCCGGGTGCCGGTGGAACTACTGCCAGTTGATCCCTCCTTTCTTGCTGTTCCGGCAGAGTCTTGTCTCCCTCTGACTTCCTCGATTTCATCTTCTGAGTTTTTTCCTCCTTCTCTCGGGATTTCGTAGATGCCAATGTTTTCTTGGCCTGGCTAAGCGAGGTTTTATCCGCTGGTGCGCTTCCACTCAGTCCGGAGCTTCCGGCCTCTGTCAGCCCTGCCTCCTTCGAAGCCCCGCTTCCCACTGGTAGATTAGGGGAGTATAACTGAAGAAACATGTACCATATAATAATTCAAATTAAAGGTATTTCCCTCTTCTTTCAGAAACTATTTTAATTTTTATGTTTGATGTAGTTAATTCGTTCGTAGTATAGATTTTTTTGTTAAGGTGGAATTAAAATTGATCTTTGACGAACCAAGGTGTTTTGATATTAAATTTCGTTTATTGTCTACGTTTCGGCGGATTTTCTACCGCTCTTCTCAAGACTGAACAGAAATAACAATATTTATTACAACGGAGTCCATTAAACATATAAACAATTTTTTAAGGAATTAATAAAAAACAAACCTTATCAAACAAAATAAAATTTCACATGTCCGATTCGTATATATTTTTCCACATTACGGAAAAATCTTGTGAGCAAAAAGGAAGTTTAATTACTAAAAGTTTTTTCCACTAAAATAACAAAAATTACTTAATTAATTCACAAAAAGTTTTTTTAAATTTAACAATGATTAATAAATTAATTGTTTAAAATAGACAAAATTAAACTTACACTTCCCAGCGCGACACCACACACAATAGCAGCATTTCTGCCGTGGTGAAAAGCCATTGTCAGCGGCACACGCTACACTGAATGCGAAAATTGAAAATTTTTGGTTATAGTCGCGAAAACTTTCGAAAAACGGAGGAAAGGAAGGGGAAAAGGAATACGACCCCTTCTCGCTGTATTAGCGTAATAGGATTTACGCGGAGGTGGCACGCTGCGAGCAGCAATCCGCTCGCGCTCGCGGAGACTCGCGAAGCACGCGATGAACAGTACATCGCGCGCCACCTCTACTCAGCAGGTGGTAGCTGAGAGACAGCGAGGAGGATAAAAAAGGGATGGCAATTACCCGTCGTGCGCGCGCGAAATTCAAATTCAAAAAATAAGAATAAAGCCTCCTCGTGGAGTATACTATGCTGATACTTCACAGCAACGGGCAACTCTCATTGTTAGGAAAGGTTAATAAATTAAGGAAAGGAGGGGAGGGGGGAAGTAAAAAAAATCAATGTCTCAGCTGTAACTTGTAATTAAGTAAATCTAAGGAGGATTTATATATGTTTTTTAGATATCTGGTATCCTTTATGGAATTCAACGTATTATCGTGATAATAAATGTTAAGAGTTTCGGAGAATAGTCTACGTTTAAAATTTTTTTCCTTATCTAAAATATTAACTTTGTCAAAATTAATGCGATGTTTAGTCCTCGAAACGTGTTCTGCAAGGGCGGAGAAGGTTTTGCTGTTTTTTACGTCCCGTTTATGCTCATTAATACGAATTTTCAAATTTCTTTTGCTCATTCCTATGTATGTGCACGAGCAATCTTTAAAATTAATTTTGTAAACAATATTATTATTCCCTCCCTTCTCTACACCATATTCACCCAGTTTGATATATCTGCTAAGGTTATTAATTGTTTTGTTAATCGGAATAAATATTAATTGTTTTGTTAATCGGAATAAAATTATGCTTATGGAGAATATGATTTATTTTATTAGTGAGATTTTTTATGTATGGCAAAATCATTTTTGGTTGTCTTAGAAGGTTATTATTTTTCGTAAGGTTCATATTAAAGTTGCCAGAATTAATGTTTTCAATATGGTGTAGTCTCTTGTTCATATATTTATCTATGAAAGCAAGATGAAAATTATTGCAAATTAAATATTGTTTAGCAATGTTCAAATTTTCTATATGAAAGGAGTCGTGGGAAAGTTTAACACATTTATTAACAAGGCAATAGATAATAGCAATTTTTTGTGAAGTTGGATGGTGTGAGAGATAATTTATATATCTACCGATGCCGTCTCCTTCCTGTACCAATTAGTTAAAGAAATTTAGTTAGGATTTCTGTGTATACTTATATCTAAGAAATTAATCTTATAATCTGTCTCTTTTTCGCAAGTAAATTTAAGGAAATCATTATAACTATGTAGTCGTTCTTAATTATTAAAAAGCAATCGTCGACGTATCTTTTATACAGCAAAACGTCAACTCTAATAGAATCTAAACATGTAGTCTCAAGAGCCTCAAGCACGAGTTTGGCAAACCATGGGCTCGAGCAAGAACCCATTGGAGCTCCCATGATCTGCTGGTAATATTTACCGTTGAACTGTAAAAAAGTGGAACTAAGGAAGATATCAATACCATTTAAGAACTCGTGTAAAGCTAGGTTAAGTTTTCCCTCAAGATATTTCCACTTTTTTGTAAGCGCTTGGAGTACGAGAATTTTCGAAATATTGGTAAACAAAGAGACGACATCGAAGGAGGCAAGACAAAATTCTTCCGGAATTACAGTATTTATTATTTTAGTTTATTTTAGTATTTTAATTTTTTAAATTATTGAGGCAAATAATAATTAAAATAAATATTTTCATTTTCAGGTTTTAAACGTGTTTTCCCCCTTAAATTATTAAAACAATTTCGATAAAACAAATTCAACAAATTTAAAAAAAAATTCATTTTTCTCAGTGTTACATATCTTTATAAACTAAATTAACAAATTAAAAAAAATTTAATGTTGCTCAGTGTTACATAGATTTTTCAGGGTTTTTTTGGGTCGCCAAATCCGAATCCCGCATCAAAATTGCAAAATTCATATGATTAAAAAATTTATTCAAACAATTTCGACAAACAAATTTAACAAATTGGAGAAAATTCCATATTTCTCAGTATTACATATGTTTTTCAAGGGTTTTTGGGTTGCTGAGTCCGAATCCCGCATCAGAATTGCAAAATTTATTAGTTTTATTAAATTATTTAAACGATTTCGATTAAAGAAATTCAACATATTTAAAAAAAATTCATTTTTCTCAGTATTACATATCTTTATAAACTACATCAAAAAATTTAAAAAAATTCCATTTTTCTCAGTGTTACATATCTTTTTCAGGGGTTTTTAGGTCGCTTAATCAGAATCAGATTTGCAAAATTTATTTGTTTGAACAAATTATTCAAACAATTTCGATAAATTATATCAACATATTTAAAAAAAGTTAATTTGGCTCAGTGGTACATATCTTTTTCTGTTTTTTTTTGGGTCGCTGAATCCGCATCCCCCATGAAAATTGCAAAATTCCATTGGTTCAAAAATTTATTTAAAGACTTTCGAAAAATAAATTTAAGAAATTTGATAAAATTCCAAATTTCTCAGTGTTACATATCTTTTTCAGGCATTTTAGGATTACTGAATCAGAATCTGGCATCAGAATTGCAAAATTTATTTGTTTGAACAAATGATTTAAACAATTTCGATAAACTATATCAACGAATTTAAAAAAATTTTATTTGACAGTGGTACATAGTTTTTTCAGGGTTTTTTGAGTCGCTGAATCCGAATCCCGCATCAACATTGCAAAATTGATTTGGTTAAAAATTTTATTTAAACAAATTCGAAAAACAAATTTAAGAATGTTGTGAAAATTCCATTTTTCTCAGTATTACGTATCTTTTTCGGGGTTTTTTTGGTCGCTGAGTGCGAACCCGGCATCAGATTTGCAAAATTTATTTGTTTGAACTCTAACGGGGTAGAACTTATTCCCCGAATACAAAGGGTGGTAATTACAAACCACCCGGATTTCTACCCCGTTACAACTGGCGTCCAACGTGGGGCTCGAGTTTCCGAATACAACGGGTGGTACTTACAAACCACCCGGATTTCTCTCGTCGACTCTGCCGGTGCTCAGTATGCGCAACTGGATCCTGTTGCGCCCGCGGAGGTGGCAGTATTCGGCGTCAAGAGGACAAGGCTCTATATATACGGAATCAAACGCGGACACGAGAGTTTAAGCTTAAAATCAAAGAGCAGTATATGATACAAAATCAGTTACAAAACTGGTGGCGCGCCCTCGCCGCGAGAGTAGTCTCGCGGGAAAAACTCCGTCCACGAAAAAAAGCGCGCGATTTTAGTTTTTAATATCAACGATTTTAAAAAAATTCAATGTTCCTCAGTTGTACATAGTTTTTTCAGGGTTTTTTTGGGTCGCTGAATCCGTATCCCGCATCAAAATTGCAAAATTGATTTGGTTAAAAATTTTATTTAAAGAATTTCGAAAAACAAATTTAAGAAATTTGTGTAAATTCCATTTTTCTCAGTATTACGTATCTTTTTCAGGGTTTTTTTGGTCGCTGAGTCCGATCCCGGCATCAGATTTGTAAAATTTATTTGTTTTAACAAATTATGCAAACAATTTCGATAAACTATATCAACGAATTTAAAAAAATTTTGTTTTGCTCAGTGGTACATAACTTTTTCAGGGTTTTTTGGGTCGCTGAGTCCGAATCCGGCATCAGATTTGCAAAATTTATTTGTTTGAATATTTTATTCAAACAATTTCGATAAAATATATCAACAAATTTAACAAAATTTAATTTGGCTCAGTGGTACATATCTTTTTCAGGGTTTTTATGGTTGCTAAATCAGAGTCTGGCATCAGAATTGTAAAATTTATTGATTTTACTAAATTATTTAAACAATTTCGATAAAACAAATTCAAGAAATTTTAAAAAAATTCATTTTTCTCAGTGTTACATATCATTATAAACTATATCAACAAATTTAAAAAAATTCAATTTTGCTCAGTGTTACATAGCTTTTTCAGGTTTTTTTGGATCGCTGAATCCACATGCGGCATCAGGGTTGCAGAATTCATTTGACAAAAAAATTTTTTTAAAGAGTTGTGATAAATATATACAACAAATTTGAGAAAATTCCATTTTTCTCAGTTTTAAATAGCTTTTTCAGGGTTTTTTGGTTCGCTGAATCCGAATCCGGTAACAGAATTGCAAATTTCATTTATGTCAACAAATTATTTAAACAATTTTAATAAACAAACGAAACAAATTTAAAAAAATTTCATTTTTCACACTGTTACATATTTTTTTCAGGATTATTTGTTCCCTGAGTCCGAATCCGGCATCATCATTGCAAAATTCATTTGATTAAAAAATTTATTCAAACAATTTCAATAATGAAATTTAGCAAATATGTTAAAATTCCATTTTTCTCAGTATTACGTATCTTTCTCAGGGTTGTTTGGGTCTATGAATTCGAATCCGGAATCAGAATAGCAAAATTCTTTTGTTTCAACGAATCGTTTAAATAATTTTGATAAACAAATTCAACAAATTTGAGTAAATTCCATGTTTTTCAGTTTTACTTATCTTTTTCAAAGTTTTTTTGTTCGCTGAGTCCGAATCCTGCAAAAAACCTTTAATTTGCTGGGCCATATCAGTTATCATATAACATCTGTTAAACCGAACTTTTTTTTAAATACTGATTGTAAAATTTGTTTGTTGTGTTCATTCACAAATTTATTAATATCAATAGTTCATATATAATTAGTTTTGAATGCAAGAAAGGTAACTTTTTACTTACCAATTGAAGGGCGTGCAATAGCACACGGCAATTCAGTATAATTTTCCCAGACCAATTTTTCTGCTAAACGTTTAGAATACGTATAAGTATTTGGATGCGGATCAATCAATCTGAAACATATAATAAAATAAACGTAATTGTGCTTTATAGCGAAAAAAATAGTTATTTACGGCACAAGCACCAGCATAATAATCGTACATAATCGTATATAATCATACATTTATCGTACATAATTTTTTGATACGTCGTGCGGAAAACTTGAATTAATGCACGAGTTTGTGATCGGACGTAAAATTAATTTGGAACTAATAAAATGAATTATTATGTAACATTTATTATGAATATATTATATTGTTTATTTCTTCAAAACTTATTATATTTTAATTTATGGTAATGGTAAAAAATAAATAATGTTTGCAAATCGTAGCAAGTATCTATAATAAATCGTATCAGTTGATCTGATATAATATTCTGTGACGGGTTCACCTAAGTGTAGTTTAAATTGAATAATTTTATTTACTATATATTTATAACAATATGAGACTTGATTCCAAGTTTGAAATTCAAGTTTTTCATTATTATCACAAATACTGATGTACTAAATCTTTATTTTCTTAATTTTCTGTGAAATCTCCTGTGAAAAATTTGTTATATTTCTTCCAGATAATATTTCCTTGAATGTTTTCGGATAACAAAAAATAAGCAAAAAATTTACGTAACTGTTTATTGGCAACATAACTTGGCATACTTCTTAAATATAAAGGCAGGCGCTCTATCTCTCGCGCGCGCGCGACCATCGCGGCCCACACACACACACAGCACTCACACTACACACATACGCGCTCGCACAGGAGAAGCCGCGTCGCGGGAATCAACTTTAACAATTTAGCAGCTCGTCTGCTGCTGCCGACGGATCGCGTCCTAAGCCTCACGTTCACACATACGAAGAGTGAAACATAGCGAGAAAGAGATAAGAAATCGGGCCAGGGAGAGAGCAGTGACATTTACTCGTCACAATGCCTCCCCCTAAACTGTGAATCCCACCAGATCCACTAGTTTATATCCACCGACCCATGACGAAGAGAGATTCCCCTTTCCCTTCCCGTTTACCTTCCCGGGAGTCGCCAATCACTCGGCGCATCCAGGCTTGGCTAACGAGGAAATCCTCGTCCTCGACCACCGGCGTCTGGGCTGACGACGCCGCTACACCTGCAGCCTCGGTGTTGGCCGCGGTGGTTGTGACTGTGGCCGTCTCGTGGTTGTCAGCTGGCTCCTGGACGGACGTCGGATCCTCGACCCCCTCAGTCGACACGTCGATGCCCGTCCACACGGTACTCTGGGCCTCCAACTGCTGCACGTGGAGCCGCTCGAGTTGGCGCACCCGTGCTTGCTCCACCAACGCCTTCGCTGTCACCTCCGTGAAGTGCGCAGTCGGCCCATATTGCGGAGCCTGGACGCTGTGTCGCCAGGGCTCCCGCATGTGCCGCGGACGGCGTCCTCGCATCCACACCATGGCTAACCCTACAAAGACACAAGATAAAATCAGAACAATCGTACCAAAAAAATAAAATTATAGATTACCATCACCATAGCCCAAACTACACAATTTACTATTTGCTTAACAGCCTCGGAGGCACGTATCTTTTTAGGTTTTGTCCGTGGACCTTCGCACATTTCCGCCCTGGTGCTTCCAGCAAATATACTGTAGGCAACAGGACTTCTTTAATTTCGAAAGGCCCATCGTATTTTGGCGCCAACTTTGCTTGCAGGCGTGCGCGAGCGTGCGCAGCTATGTGGGACCAGCAATAATGACATGCCTGAACTCGTGCAGGTGCTTATCCCAGCTCCGATGGTCTGCGCCTACGAAGGTCGCAATCATAGTCTTTAACGTCCTATTGGTTCTCTCTCCCGGTTTGGTCTGCGTGTGATATGGAGGAGTCGTAACATGCCCAACTCTATGTTCCCGCAGCACGTCTACCAACTACTTCCCCACAAATTCAGTGCCGTTATCTGTCAAGAGATAATCCGGCGTCTCCCATTGAAATAGGATGAGCTCCTGAAGACACGTGCGATGTTCTTCGCATTGGCTGCCCTTGGCGGCTTCAGCTCTATCCACCTCGAAAAAATATTCTGAAATACCTCTACGTATTTATACTGGCTCTTACTACAAAGCAACTCCATCACATCAGCCGCGACGATAGCCCATGGGCGCTCCACGATTATCCATCAAGCCCTGTGCTCCAGCCTGTGAGACTTTATACCTCTGACATTCATCACAACTCAAGACATATTCTCTCGTGTTGACATAAATGCCAGGCCAGTAATACTCGGATGCGACGCGTCGATAGGTCTTCTCGACACCAAAGTGTTCAGAACACGGGTCGCGATGCGCACTGGCCAAAACTCTCTCTATGCTCCTCGGGCACCACCAAACGCCAATTTTTCTTCCGGAAAAGCATAGGATCGAGCAATTCGTCGCGCGTAAACTTATACAGCAGACTCTCTTCCACTTTCCAATCCGGAAATTTATGTGGAGATTGCTGCACTTTGTTCACGCGCGCCAGATACCACTGTTCCTGCACTTCAGAAAATTCTGCAACTTCGGCGGTCGCGCACTTTACACCTCTCGAGAGAGCATCTGGGACATAATTCAGTGCGCCTTTCTTATGCACAATATCAAAATCCCATTGCTGCAACTCGAGAATCTAGCGCGCAAGCCGCCCAATAGGCTCTTTGATTTTTCCACCAATTCAGAGCACTGTGATCCGTAATGGCGGTGAAGCGATATCCCTCCAAATAGAGTCTCACTCTGAATGGTCCAAATCAACGCCAAACACTTTTTCTCGGTAGTCGTGTAGTTTTTCTGAGCCGAATTGAGTACTCGTCCGACATACACGATCGTGTGCTCGCCTTCCTCATCCTCATGTGTGAGTACAGCGCCTATAGCATAGTCGCTAGTATCACACTGGACCGAAAACGGCCGAGAGAAATCAGGCCTAGCGAGCACTGGCGCTTCAACCAGCGCCTTTTTTAACTTTTCGAATGCCTCTTGCTGCTCCTCTCCCCACTCGTAAGCCTTATCCTTCTGCAATAATCTCACGAATGGCACCTTCAGCTCTGACTCCCTGGTGATAAAACCAGTACACCACCCGACCATGCCAAGAAACGTTCTCAGCTCCTTGATTTTTTTAGGCTATGGATAATTCAATACCGGCACCAGTCGTTCGGGATCGGACCGAAGGCCTTCAAATTTAATTCTATTTCTTGTTGAATTTGTTATTTAGCCAATAATTAATTATGGAGCCGTCTTCCTGTTTAAAATGTAAAAAAAGTACTCGTGCGAACGCAGTTGTGCGACGATATCAGGATTGCGATAACCCGTACCACAATGTATGTCATAATTGAGTAATAATTGATGGAAAATTTACATGCCAGGAATGTCGAGCGAAGAACACATCCAAGAACATATCCAATAACTCAAAAAATGATATAAAAAAGACTGCAAATATAAATATAAAGACTGCAAACGTGAAAACTGTGACTAGAAATAACAACAAAAACGTAAAGCTAAAAGGCAACTTAAATGCTACAAATCTTACTTCCTAAGAAAGCTGTTGCTAACGCCTCTATCTTTACAAATAATACTGATGGCGATTGTAATGATAATAATGGTAAAGATGAGCATCGTAATGGTGATGATAACAATAACACTGCGAACAATAACAGCATTGTTAATAACAACAACGAAAATAATACTGATTTCATCTTGAATACCGACGTTACAAATACTGATGTGTCCATTAAAAGAAACTTAGCTGCCTCGACACCTGCCGTCTCCTCTCTGAAAATAAGTACAAATGAAATAAACAATATTTTAAACAGTTCTTCGGCGGATCTCGGTGTCCCTCGCCACTGTTCTCTACCATCTTCAATGCTTGATCTGTTTAATGCCTAGTTTGATCTTCTTGGGAGAACGATAAGCAATCTTCAATCGCTTCTCATTGTGGGAAGTTTAATGCTATTCACTGGGAAATGACCCCAGAGGCACCTCCCCAGGGTAAGATTGATCAACTCCTAGACAAATTTTCGTCACTCGAAAGTCAAGTTAAAGAGCAGACTTCTAAAATAGAAGGTTTTCATAATGATCGACTGTTACTCCTATAAGAGAACAGAATTCTTAAAGAACTACTTAGTGTTTTATTGGTTAAGATAAAGATTGTTGTTTATAGTGCTCGATCTAAGTGTGGCAATGGCGGTCCTAGTCTTAACAATTCTTGACTCAATAATTCTAATCTTAGTAATAGTGATAGTTCTAATCTTAGTAGTAGCGGTGGTGACGCTAATGATAGCAATGCTAGTATTTCTCGTATATTTGTCACTCTTAAAGAGTTAGATATGACTACTAGCGACAAAAGTAAAAGTAAAAATAAAACTAAAAATGTACATAGAATTAAAAATAAAATTAGTTCATTGAATGAAACCAGTACTACTGTTGCTACGGGTAAAAATACTGATAATGTGACTGCGTGCGGATATAAAAATAAAAATAAAAATACGGCAAACACGGCGATGGTAATGTCGAACCCGGGCGATTTTAACATCCAAGAACGTCCTGCAGAGATCATAAGGAGCTCCTAATTCCTATGTCACGAAATGACACTTCATTTCATTCATTCAGAGTCCAGGGTGCGCGTCTCTGGAATTCGCTACCGCGTGGCATGAGACATCTTCCGTCTTTCGGTAGGTTTAAAGAGGTATTATATCGATGCATTCAGCGATAGCACCGATAACGCGTAAACTGTGATATTATGGGTTAAAATTGCGATAAGCCGCTCAGTATTATACCATTCAATTTTGTTAATGACTCGAATTTAAGTTAAGTATCGCGATAGATTATTTGTACCTATATATTTATGACAAATTTATGACTTGACAAAATGTAATATATCCATCATATATATGTAAAATATTTTCGACTAGTGCAAAATAAATTCAATGAACTATGAACTAACTAAATGGCTTTAGGCTGTCCGTCTGCCATCGTGCAGTGCTGGCGCTCGGTTACAAATTTTTTTTACTTGCCCCGTTCGCCTATCCACTCTGCCCGAGATGATCTACACTAGTGCTTTATAGGCACACCATAGACAGCCCAAACTTTTCGGCGCACACAAAAGGCAAGAGACTCAGTCACAAGACAACACAAACAAAAAAATTTTTTTGCTTGTTCGCTTCAAAAAAAAACTTTTCTCTTATTACTCTTAGATAATCAAAAAAACTACAAAAAAAATTAATTTACCAATAAAAAACAAATAAATTTTAATTTATTGTAATAAAAAAATGTTTCCGAACAAAAACCACCAACAAATAAAATTTTTACATGGCAGAAAAAATTTATTTTTCGCTAAGACCAAAACAATAAGGAAAAAAATTCAACAACAGGCTAAAAGATCATAATAAAAAAAAGAAATAAGAATAATAAAAATAATAAATTAATACTAAATATTAAGCTACGTTGCACACCAGCAGTTAGCTGCCACTTGGCGCACCCCGTCTCAGCGCGCCGCAAACTTAAGCGCGAGAATGCGAAAACCCTTTTCAACTTTCTCTGCATGCGCGGCCGCGAGAGCTCAAGCGCGCAGCCCTCGGCCTCTGCGCTGTCTCGATCTCCTCGCCCACTCTCTCTCACACACACACACACACAGTCGCGTAAACTACACGTGTGCCCAGCCACTGCTTTACCGGCGACCCACTGCGCCCTCGTACGCACACGCACAAATCACATTGAAATCGGAGTTCTAATTAAATTAAAATTTATTTAAAGAAAATGTAAATATTTACGAATTTTTGGGTTCCCGTATAGTATTCTGATGGGATATTTACTCGACCCATTCTTATCTTATTATTTTCTATAGCTTCCACTTTAGATGACATTTTTTCTGCTTTAAAGAATAGAAAATATTTCTCTAGAATATTCTATACACAAATAAAAATTTATGAAAAAAATAATAACATCACATCAGTAAATGCTGAAAGTAAGGAAGAAGTGATTCTAAAGTAAGTAAAAAAAAATTAAAAAATAAGCCAAAATGATTTACACTACAAACAAATGTTTGTTAATGTTAACATTTTTTTTAAATAAATTGTAAACATCCAAAATTATTCATCTACTAAATAGTTATAAGACCTTTAAAATGGTAGCGAGTACCCTATGCAAAAAGCACAGCATTTCGCTTTTAGCGATGTTTACGACTTGTGTTATTGTAAAAATTTCAGTGGACTAGTTATGTGATGTAACGGGAGAGTTGCTGGTGAGACAACTTTGCAGGTTATTAAATGATAATGTAACGGGGATAATGGCGGACCACTGCCTCGCGCGTTCGTCCGCGAGACTCCCTCGAAGTAGCTGCTGTGGCCGCCGGCCGTTAGCCGTACGTGCTATGGCCACAGCGTTCAATGCCGGTGGCCCCGTACAAAACAGATGGATGCCATCCATCTGGAAATCAAACCGAAGGATTTCCCAACTAGTTCAGTATATGTATCGAGCAGAGAGGCTGCTCGATACCCGTGGAGGCGGCGGTAATCGGCGAGTTGGAATAGTAACTTTTATGCAACCGGGATTGGGAATGTCTCATAAATAAATACTCGCTATTTATTTACAGAAATCAAAAACATTTATTAAAAGAAAATTAAATTGAAAAGAACTGAATACAAAAATCAAACAAGTGGAACGAAATTTAGCGGTTGCTCGCCCGCGCAACGAACAATTACGCGCACCGAATATTTAATTTCTCGGCACTCACATGTGCCGAGGCGAGCTCGTGCTCTCTGTCTCTCCCTCTCTCTGCTCGTGCTCGGACGTGTCGCGTCGGCTCCTGCTTCTCATAAAAAATCACCAAATCGCCATGAGAGAGATAGCAAATAAGTCCGGTATGTTCATGTACTTCTCGATCACGGCTATCTATTTGTGTGTGTCACTAGTGGTGTGAATACGATGAGTGTCTTTTATTAGCAAAAGAAAAAATCTTGTTAAGTCAACGTCCAGCATTAATATTACCGTGTCGCGCCTGCGCAAGCATCATTGGGATACACTCACACACCCGCGCGCTTGTGTATACCTGACTGGCGTGTTTACCTTTACGACACTCATATAGAAGGCAAACTAAACAAGCTTACAACGACAACGTTACAACATTCGTATTGTCGTAGTTGTTGCCATTGGATCTTTCTGGGCTGTGTCTGTTCTGTACAGTACGTATATTGTGTTACGGAGATTTTCGCGTACTTGAATTTAAATAAATAAATTACGAGCAGCGATGGCTCGTCTCCGCGAACAATAAATTAATCACGTCCAAAACCAAA
>JAPYZA010008761.1:0-17710 GCA_030522685.1 Eupelmus azureus | reverse complement strand
GATTTAGAACCTACATTTACTCCTGAAAGTTACTTTAAGGATTAAAACCTACATTTTAAACTTTTATAAAGATTAAAATGTAGGTTTTAAACTTTTTACCTCCAGATTTCGCAATTTTGAGTTTAAAGTGTATTGTAAGTCAAAAAATAAATTAATTGTCATTTATGAAGTGTCAATCTATCAATTTACTACAAAAATTAGCAAACGAAAAATCAGACGAATCGAGTTACTAAAACCAAGGTCAACATTACCTCGAATGGGTATATCCTGGCATTTCCAAAGTTAACTCGCACCTGCCTCAGGCTAAGCAGCTCTCACTCCCTTGCCGCTCGAGAATCCAGTGTCGCGTGTTCACGCTGGCCATTTGAGAACATCTACATAGGCTCCAACTCGGAATTATGAACGTTTGTCGATGCGCCCTTGATAACAGTTATCCTGTAATTATGAGCATAATTCATTTAATTTGACGTTTGCCTTCCTCGTTGAGCGAACAGTAGGACGTATATCTACTGCAGGGATATTTAAGAGGTGCACGGTAAAACTATCGTTCGCGCGGATCAAAGGCAAAGATACAACGATACTCCAGGTCCGTGTGCTCCGGAAAAATGTTATTATAAGAGAAGTGAGAAGAAAATATTTTATTTAATTACCCTGTTTTGCGCGTTTGTGGTCGTTTTGGTTGGTATATGCCAAGGCATCTCAGTTTTACGTACGTTGATGGAAATTGAATAATCTTAGATATGATAAATATCCTTTAAAATTCATAGAGGTAAAAAGTAATAATTTAAATAATTTACATTTGTTTATTAGTTATACTTAATTTATCATTTAACAAACGATTTAAAATTTAAAAAAACATTTATTTGGAGGTATGTTACATATAGATATAAGAGAGATCTCAAATCAAATATTGATAACTGTAGTGATAATTGAATTAGTCTTCCACGATGCTGATCATATTATAATAACTTTGAAACATTTCACTACCAATCATCCCATTTTCACCACATACTAATGCAGAGCCCGCATATTTATTCAAGCCAGCTGATAATGCGCGTCAATATTTACCTCCATTTAATCCACCGATCAAGAAAATCCAGCTGAAAAACACTCTCCCAAGCGCAACGCTCTAAAACCTGACTCCGCTTCTCCGCGCGCAACCTTGTACCTTTACATAGTCTCACTCGCCTCCCGATCTAGCCGATAAAACCCGTCAAATCACGCCGATAACGCGCGCCCGAAAGGAAGCGGCGACGCAGCATCAAATCGACAAACCAAGGCGCGTTCCCGCAGGCCAACATATTTTTCCCTCTTATCGGTCAAACTCGAAAGCTCGACCCACGTGTAATACACCATGCACAAGAGCGTTCCCCTTATTTCCGATGCGCGCGCGCGAGGCAAACGGTCATATTTATATAAGTGCGCATAACGCAGCGAGCGGACAGATGACTGGCCGATACCGTACGCAAATACGGGGCCGCCGCCTTTCCTCGAAAGTCATGAGCGCGCCCAGACACGATAGGTTATCTATCCCGCGTTTATGCCCGCCGCGCATATAGGTATGTGTGTGTATAGATTACGGATGCATACTTTTTGATGTGAGTTGCGTGCGCGGTATCGATCGTCGCCGTATTATGTATGCACGCGAGGCCTGCTGTGTGAGCGCACGAGACAGTGCTGCGGTAATGAGCGTGTAATTAAGGGGAGAAGACGCCTAAGAAGTCGCTGCTCTGTTTTGCTGCTTATTGGCCTTGCATTTTTTTGGGGTTAGTTGATGGAAAACGGTTTGTCGCACCTTCGGTATAGGAGTGGAGCCAACTATGCATGATCTTTAATGAACTTTGTCTAAAGTTTTTGTTACCTTAAAAATGAGATAAATGTAGTGGTTAAATCCTACTGAAGACGCAAGTTACTTATAATTAACACCTGCCAGGTAACGTCAGAATCCAGAATCAGCCTGTATTCAACAATGCAACACGCACCTCTCCGCGCACAATCCCAGCATCTACATAAATCCATCTAACCGTAGCCGCGCATGTAAACTACATCTTTCTCCCAGCGGCTGTCGCTCACCTCGAAAAATCATTTATTAAGGGGGCAGAATAGTGTCGCGACCTCGCGTGACGGGGATGCGTGACACAACAGCTCCGCAAGGAACTCACACACACACACTTACACAGTATCACGCGGCGATATCCGCTAAAGCTCGAGCAGAGAAGGGTGGAGGTAGTCAAGAGAGCGAAGAAGGATTTTACGGGCTTCATAAATGCGCCGTCCGTGATTTAGTACGAGCGGCGCATCTGGTGTTATACGCGAGTGCCGAGCCTCTCTTTCTTCCACTCTGTGCTCTTTCTCGGCGATATGCGTGCGCGCGCGCACCGGGAACGCACCTGAGAGAGGAAGTCCCTATAAACGTGTACGTAATGCGCCGCCGCTCCTGCTGACCCTTCTCGGCGCGAGCCCCGATAGAGATCGCTATTTCAGCTTTGAATATTGCGATCGATAGGGAACTAATTAATATTCCTATCTGCGGGATGAATTTTACGGCCGGCGGCCGTATATTCGATGGCTAATCGAACGTTGTTATCTCTAGTAGATTGCTTTTTTTTTCTTTCTGGTGAGAAAGCTACAAGGTAAATATATTTTTGAAAGACTTAACGCTTCCAATTTCTTAAATTATCGTAATAAACAATAATAATTTATTCAAACCTTCAATTTCAAAATATATAAACCGCACCTCTTATCCCCATCATCAGCACTCCGTTTTCTATTTTCAATAAAAACTCCAGCTTAGTCAAGACAGCCCCGAGAAAAACAGCCAGAGCAAGCCTGAACCGTCTCTTAACCACATCTCCACTTTGCGCGCCGAGCTCGCCTCCAGCCTCGCGCACTGACAAGCCGTTTTCCCCCGCGGGCAAAGTTCAATGGCGCCTGCTATCCTCGTTGTTTTATATACACCGGATTACGCCTGGGCGCCGTGCGCGCGCACGAGAGAGAGCGGATAAGCTCCGCGCGGAATTTCAAAACGTTGATTGGATTTCATAGGAAAAAGGGCCGCGCTCCTCCCCGCTTTAATTAACGCTCTCCAGAGCGAGATGATACGTAATAATATCTCGCGCGAGCGGAGCTTTTAGTTTCGCGGCTTTGCTTATGGAGGATTTACCGTTTGTCGGGAGCTCGAGCGCGCGCGCGCGAGCTGATGTTTTTCCGCAAGGCGCTTGATCGATTGGGGAAATTAAAAAAGTTTTTTGAGATTGTAAATAAGCGATTGTTATTGGGAATGTATGGTTTTTCGTGTACTTTGATGAATGGTAGGTGATAAGAGGTTATGTGGATTGTGTTGAGATTGTTAGTGGTGCATATGTTTTGCTTGAAGTTCTTTCTGTTACAGTCTTACATAGTTTATGAGTTGTATATGCAAACTGAGCAATATTATCTGGTGGTTATGAATTTTTTTAATAATGATAAATTTGGATAAGTTTCATTTAAAATAAATTCAGACGTAAGTATAGACATTTTTAGTTAGAGTCTTATTAAATGACAAAAGTTCGAAACATAACCTCAAAAAAATTTCATTCCAAACATGCATAAGTGACAGTAGCTTTCCACCACCACTTAACATCCTTCTACTTATTCCCAAACGGTCCCAACTTTCCTTCCCCACCCATCCGTCAATCAAACTTTCTCATTTAAATACCTCAGCAAAACAGCCATTCTAACCTCGTCGGCAAAAAGCCACACGAGAGCACAACATCTTCGCGCATCACGCATCCTTGCGCTCACGAATACGCGCACGCGCTAACCAAATGAATAACTTGCGCGCCTTCACGCCACAGCCACTTCTGCAATGAAGTCCTCGGCGCTATCTCTTCCTCGTCGGAATTGAACTCGCGCAGCGGGGTTAATAGAGATCGCGTCACTTCTCCCCGGCTAATCGCGTGCGCGCGCATAATATTTCCACAGCGAGTCGGCCTGCTGAGGTAGCGATACCTATATATATGCGCTCCATCGCGCGCGCTGGTAGAGAGAGAGAGAGAAGCGCTGAACTACTTGTAAATGAGCAGGAAGGGTATGGAGAGATGGCTTTTACGAGCGTTTATTTCGCGGGGAAGCGAGCCTGATGGGCTGGTTGAATTGGTTAATTAGAAATTAAGGTTTCAGTGGGGTTATTGCTTGTTAATAATTTTTATAATAAACAAATAATTTACGTTAAACATTTGGAATGTAAGTAATATATTATGGTTGATATGTCTTGTTCAATTGTTAAATTTTATATATAAAATAAAATTTTAATTATTCATAAAGAGTATAGTAATATTCGTTTTAATCCAATTTATTTGTACTAATATATACGAATAGCGCGTACTATCTTTGAAGAATCTATAAAATTACAAAAGATTAATTGAAAATAAAATATATCAAAGATCGGCATTCTGATAAGTTATTAGTTAGCAAAAAGGCCGAAGCTATCAACTAAACAACTTTTACAATCCAGCCGTCATCAACAAAAAAGCTCACCATTTTCCAGAAAATCCAACGAAAGGCGAGCCTTAACAGCTATGATCTCACTAAGCAAAGCCCGCACAACAATAACATTTCGATTATCGGCGAGGAAGAAAAAGAAAGGATCGCTGCTCTCTTCGCTTTTTGCCCAGATATACATCCACCTCTCTCCCAACCACTAACCAGAATCGACTCTGACGAACGGAAGTAAATGCACTAAGTCCGGGGCTAAAAGTTTTACGAGAGGATAATTCAGCCTCGACTAAAGACGCCCCGGCTATCCGTCTATATACACTCAGGCTCGCAAGTCGGCAATTCCGATTTTTTCCTCGAAATTAAACGGCGCCTCCACGCGCTCAGCCCCCTTTTTTCTCGCGCTCGCTCTTATTATCATTATATTGCAATAAAGCACGAAATCGACGCGAAACGCTCGGCACTTTATCAGCTCACTGTGTGTGTGTATGTGTGTATGAAGAAGAGAGAACGATGGCCGTATAGATGCCGGGGAACGATATACACCTGATCGGGCGCGAGAGCGCGAGCATCGAGATCCAATCCGCAGGCTAACGCGTGCGGAAGAGTCGAGCGGCAATTTTTCTATATAGAGCGAGTTCAGGCAATACGGGCTCTCTGGCTTTATGTGCCCGCGGAATTTTATTTCAACGTTTGCCGTGAGCTGAGAGGAGGCTTTTTGAGTTCACGCGGGGAAATAGTGAGGTTGGCTGATGGTAAAAATTTTGGGGAAAGGAGGTCTTTTAGATTTATTGTTGATAAAATTATTTTTAACATGTTGAGGAAGAAAAATAGTAAGAATAAACATTCACCTTTGCTTAGAATTTTTTCATATGAGTATTGTCGTTAGTTGTTACTTAAACGGTAATGACAGAAATTTTCTCGAAGCAATGCGTAGAACTGCTGGATTCTTTCATTTACGCAGGCAACGTCTGCTGGCAACGACTGTCCAGCATGCTGAAAACGGCTTAATATTAAGCTGCATGACTGCAGTTACGAGAATTCGCTGTACTATCTAAAGTTTGAAACATCATATTTGTTTTTTGAAATGTTATCTTATGATTTATAATAATTACAAAAATTTATTAGTATAATTTAAAAATATTTTTTACAGACTTATTTTTAACCAAAAATAAATATTAGGCTGTATTTTGGAATTTAAATGATTACCGATTAAAACTTAAATCATAAATTCGTATTTGTAACTATACACAAATAATAATTTAAATTACTTGTACAAGAAACCCGAAATAAAAAAAAAGCAAGCGATAATAAAACAGCTTACTTCTGCATAAATGCACAAACCTTTGGCATTGAATGAAATCCGATAAAATTAGTCACTTATAATTCTTGACCTGCTTAACCAAGTCGTAGATACATAAAGCATTTTTTTTTATTCGACTCGATTCGCAACAAGAACAAGTTTTTCATTGGCATCGATCATGGAATAGAAAAATCTCAAAGCATCTTCAAGTTTCTTAATAACGTGAGAACGTAGCGAGTTTTTTCCTTCTCCGCATCGTTTTCCTTTCATTAACTTTGCCAATTCTTTTTCTAACATTTAGCGAAAACGTGATGGTCATAAAGTTGAATGATTTCATCATCTCACATACCAATGAATTTCTTACCTTGCATGCCTTTTTGGCGTCATTGACTAATGCGCTTCAGAAATTTTTGCGCTACTTCTTTGAAATAAGTAAGCTGTAAGTAGATTAATGCAGAACAACGTAAGACATTACACTGATTAACTTAATCGATTCACGCGAACTGCATACAAATATTTCTAATTGCATAGTTCGATCATTAATTTCTTAAAACATTTAATTGTCCTTTTATGCAATAGTTTTAGAATACATCGCATAAACTACTAAAGCCATTCAAGACTTTTAATAATTACGTACGTATTATTACTGTTTAACAAAAACTAATGTAGTTCAATAAATTAAATCCCAAGTAGATTTTTCTCAGAATTAAGTCTTACTGAAAATCCATTTCGCAAGAGTGTCAATCATCATAACGATATTAATAAAAGCCAACGTAACAAGCGTCGAGAAAAAGCCGGAATAAAATCCAGCAGCAGAGTTTCATAAATAAAAGAACCAACAAATTTCATTCTCACAAAACAAATATCCCTCGCATACATCTGGAATCAGGCTCTCTATCCTCGGTTCACACGCGCCTGCGTAAAATCAACATCAAAGCAGTCGCTCTGGCACAACAACACCAGCGGGAGGCTTACATTTATCGCGCAAAAAAAGCGGCCGGCCGGAGAAAACGCGGCTACAATTAAAAGGCCCCGATAATTGAAATTTATAAAATCAACTCGGCTGATTGGCCGAGCGCTCGACTTGCGCCATTGGATTTCAACGATTTCATGCAACGCGCTCTTATGCCATTACCGAGTGAAAAGACAACTCGAGAGAGCGCAGAGCGGGAGAGGCACACGCGCGTAATATCTCTCTTTTTCTCCCCCTCCCGAGGCTCTCCTCTCACCGCCATTACAAACGACTAATTACTAAACTGCCCTGTCCACCTAATAAATTACAGCTGACGCGCTCTGAGCGGCGGCGCACATATGGCTCGGCTATATGCCTGCCTCTCTCTCTTTCTCTCTGGAGCACGAACGGGAGAAGAATTCGTATATGTGCAGAAGCGCGGGGCTCGCTGGGTATAGTTATACTCTTTTCTCTTCTGTACGAGGCTGGACTCTGTATGGGCTCGCTTTTCTAAATACGCGGAACCCGGAAACGTCGAGCGAGAAGGAGTCGTTTGTTTTCTTGTAGGATTGGTAGTAGGTATGCCTGCTTTCGTGGCTTGGCGCGGAATTAAAATTGTAATTATGGGATTGTTGGACTGCTGATTGCTTGGAGTTTGTTTTGTATGAGACATTGTTATGACATAAGCGGTTTATTTCTAATTTATTAAACCATCATGCAAAAATTTTACATTTTCTCAAGTTTATCTTACGATAACGTCCAATAATAAATGCCTTAAAAAACAAACGGGTATAATTACAAAGCAAGATCATTCTTCACGATCTCTCTAGAAAAGCACTCGAAACTCAATCCCAATCTTAAAAAACACCAGGTCACATTCCCGCCTCTCCCAAACCCAATAACCCAACGAGAAACACAAAAATTTTCACCAACCACCCAGCCAGCTCTCAACGCGCCACTCAAGCACATCACCGTTAGCCTCACGTTCCCGATATAATTCATCGTCCGAAGCTCGCTCGCGCAAACGACTGCTAAACACGAAACTTTCTTTCGCCCGCAACTGAGCCAATAAAACACGCAATTTTGCCCATCCCCGCACCGATAAAAACCCATCCGCCGCGCTTCCCATAAAACCGCGCCGATCTTTCCGTCACGCATCCCTTTTCTTCTGCGAAGCCGCGCATCAGCCTCCGTGAATTCCAAAAGGCTTTTTCCTTGATCCGCGCTCTAAAAGTTCTCCATAGGACAGCTCGCGCGCGCGGGCGACGCGACGAGCCGTATACGGCCGCGGTGCAGTTAATCAACGCCAGGGCTGAGCTTGACGAGCCGAGCACTTTGGTAGGCAGTGTCGAGCCGAGTCCCCCGCGATTCGCGGGATTTTTCTTAGAGGAGAGAACGTGCGGTTATTGATTTATATGGCGAGCGCTGGGCGACGAATGGCGGATGGCTGCTTTCTCGGGGGGATCGGAGGTGTGAGGGGAATTCATTTTGTTTTGAATAGTTGGTGTGGAATCGTTAATTTAAGTTTTAATTTAGAAGAATTGATTTAAAAAAATATTAATTGAAATTGAAGCAGCCGCTATAACCAACATTTATTAAGAACCTCGATTGATATGAAGAACAGAGCTGTCTACTCGCCTAACGACTTAACTTTCTAAACACCGTGTACAGCCCATATCAAACCCAGCCAATACATCAACTATGCCGTCCGCGCCCCACACCCCCGCAAATAATTTTTCATCAATTCTCGACGTCGATTCTCTTCTCTCCCTAAACAGCCATCAGCCTCTCGTATTCAGTGTCAGAAAAGCCCCCCTTAATCACGTTGATTAGCAAATCGTTAATTAACTTTCCAGCGGCATATCTCATTCCAGCCTCTCCACCTGCGCGCGTGTTTTTAATTCAGCATAAGTCCTGACGGTTCTTCTCTCCGTACTTTTCTCTCTCTCTCTCTTTCCCTGGAGAGAAGACGTTATTAGCAGAGGCATTAATCAGCGAAGAGCGAGAGAGAGAGAGAGAGGAATGTCGGAGAAAAGGTCGGGTAGAAGTAGAAGGAGGAGGAGGACTTGAGATATGAAACGAAGGAAAACTCGGCTGGCGCTAGAGCGCGTCCTCCTTTTTCTCTGGGCGCTCGCGAGCTTCACGGATGAAGCGTTTTAATGAAAAGATAGCGTCGGGCGGCGCGCGGGGGTGGGATGCGCGCTTTCATATATATATACGGATAGGCGAGAGGGCGCTCATCAGAAACCACTGCATGAGTCCGGGCTCAAATGAAATTGCCCGCTATAAAAATGATGCCCCGTGTATATGCCCTGGGTATTAGGTTACTTGCGCGCTCGCGCGCAAGCGTCAGCCTGCGAGAGGGAGAGAGAGAAAGCCAGGGAAAAAGAGCGCTTCTATACCCCTTTTTTACAGTGTATTCAATCTCGCTCCCTATATAACTATACGCCCATTCTTCTCCTGCCGCAGCGGCTCTTTTTCGCGCGAGCTTTCCCTTCACCGCGATGCTTCTATTTTGGCATGGTTTACGATCGGATCGTTTCTTACGGAGCTTTTTATTTGCGAGTCGATGTTATGCGCGTGGATGCGTATGGGATGATGCGACGCGTGGGGTATTATTAAGGAAGTAGTGGGATTGGTGATGGATCCAAGGAACCTTGTACAAGAATCTGACACGTAGGTGGTAGGATAGAAAATTTTCATAATTGGACGAATCAAGAAATATTCTTGTAATTTAATATAAATAGCCGCAATAGTATTCTTTAATCCTGAGAGTTTTTTGCGGCTTTATAATGGTGATAAAAACATGGAGTGCCAAGAATACTGATAAATTAGAAGTTTTCTAAAATCCCCTTATAAATTATTATGAATGCAACATATTTATAAAATTGCAATAACGCGTACAATATATCACTACAATCTTCTATACAATCCAGTACCAATCATACAAAAGACACGAATGCGAACGCAACCCCAGCTTCCTACAAACTGATAAAAATCGGCGCGATATTTCCAAATTCCGTTAGCCGGTAATAACCGCTGCGCAGACTGGCATTCTCTTCTCCGGCAACAGTGTAGGTGTGTACAGTCATACAACGATCCCATTCCCTCATCGGTTATCCGCCGTCTGATATTCATTTTTCTCTGGCGATTCTCTCTCTCTCTCTCTCTTTCTTTCTTCTTCCCAGCCGCCCCAGAAAAATCACCGGCTCTCATTACGCTCGACACGTAGGCAGCTTTATATGAGCCGGCCACCCCCTGCCCCCTCCAGAGCGCACGTCCGCCCTTTTCTCTTGTTCTCTCATCTGTTTGCTCCCGCGACTTCTGCTTCTTTTCAGAAGGCGAGAGAGACAGCGAAGAAGGAGATATTATTTATTTCGTAAATTAACTCCGGCCCGTCCGTACGTGACTGGAAAATCCCTCGGAGCTTCCATTCGCGCGCGAAGGAGCGAGCTTTCTCGCGGACGAGCGCGTGGTTATTAATCGACGCCGCCGGTTAAGACCGATCCGATTCCTTCCTTTTGTCCGCTGCTGAGACGTGTGCGAGCGTCCGAATCGTCGCCTGACTTTATTCTCGATATAAATTGCTTCCTAAATCACTGGGCTATTTCCATTCTGGCGATATCGCGGGGCACGGATTGATGGTCGGGATTTGTTTTTGCTTGTTGAAAGGGTTTATTTTTTAAGCATGGTGATGTACCTATGTTTTTGTTTGTTGGCCATTGAATGGGTTGAAATATGTTTACTTGATTCACGTAGTTTTGATGGTACTATTTATATATTGCTTTTAGGAAAGCTATATTTAATCGTCAAATTGTAGAAATAATGTTGTGGCAAAATTTTGATATATTTTTTTCATTTTTGGCATCGTAAAATATTATACTTTAAGATTATTTGTTCATTGATGCTATATTTTCAGTATAATTTTTAGAAATATACAATAAACCAGTTTTAATAAAATTAATTGTTAATTGAAAGTAAATTATAACTTGATGGAAAATTAACTTTTCTCGAAACTGGAATAATACAGAAACTGCTACTTAAAATTCAAATTGTTTAAGTTACTCAACTGTACATTAAAAATAGAAAAGAAAATTAACAATCTTGATTTCTACTTTGAACTAGAATATACAATGTTTAATGAAATTATTTGAATTTAAAATGTAATTAATAATATAAAAACTTTTGATAATAAAGTACATGTAATAGCCTTGATTCTACCTTCAATTATTCCAATCAAATACAGTAAAAAATTATAGCTTACATACTTAATCCAATTCTAAAATAAAAATAGTAAAGAAAGCAAAGATTCGAAACAACATTATTTTTACGCAAAACAAATAAAATCACCAGAGTTATTGATACATCCTTTTCCCAGATTGAAATATTTCAAATTCCAAGAACAAAAGCAAGCAGCGATAAGCGTACACCTCCCTTAACAATCATACCTTGATTAGCCTCGCCGCTATATAAGAGCCTAAATCTTTTCAAACTTCTAATTAGATTTTCAAGGTTCGCTACAACAATGCTCGGGATAATTACCGCGCGGCAGCGATAAAAGCCGAGCCGCCGACGTCTTATACATACATTTCTATTTCATATATCCTGGGCGCGTAGTTTTCCACGATCCAAAGAAATGGAACAAAACAAGCGTTCCGCGGTGGCCACAATATACATATATATTTTTTTCTTCCTGGAACTCGTGAGACTGAGCGCAGAAGGTGCGCTGTATGCGCTCTCGGTTCGTGACCGGACCGTTACATAAAACTACATCCCGCGGCCGGAGCCGTTCGGACGCGGCCGGGCTCGCTCTCTGCAATTTCCCTCGCCAGGGACGTCGATACGCGACCAGAGACAACACAGAAAGGAAAAAGGCGTAAACATTCTTTTTGTCCCGAGAAGATGTGTGCCGGCTACGTGCGCGAGGTTTGATCTTGATCGTGGTGTCGTCGGGTTTAGAGTAGGCAGGAGAAAAAAGAGCGTCCTTAATTTATTATGATTAAAACTGTTACTGCTCGTAATTATATAGGATGGATTTGAGTTTGTTGTGCATGCGTCAGTCTTGGTACTGTTTTAGTTTTACGGTTTAAAATAATTAAGACGTTAGGCGAGAGCATGCATAAATAAGAAATTTATCCTTTTTAAGTGCCGTTTTTATGTATGTTATAGCCAACTTTGAATGCAAAAAATTTACACTTATTGCTGTTTTACGTGCCGCTGGAAATATAAACTACACACTTTCTTAATTTATTTGTAGCAATTGAATTATAAGCAGAGCTATTCTGTTTCTTTTAATGTTTACTACAGTCGCAATCGTTGTAGCAATTTTCTTACAAAACTACCTTTTGATCCATAATTATCGAAAAACGTAAATTAATAAATTACATAAAACCCCTGATGACCCAAAAGAAACGGCCCTTAACTATTCCTTGTGCATAATACGAAAACAACAATATTTCTCTTAATTACCAGGTCCCACTATTTTCAATCTAATCAAAAGCCCTCCTGGCTAGGTCAAATATTAAATTCGACAAAATTACAAGGCGCTCGAAAAAGTAACGCTCGCTAATCGAGTTTGCTGGCCAAATATACGCAGAGAGGCGAGAGCCCGCGCGAAGTAATCCCCATCTTAGGCTTGCCTCATCGTTATGCGACGCGCGGGGCTTTTCTCATAATCAAACCTCGTTTCTCACTTCGCATGAGCGCCCGCGCGCGTGTGCCTATATACGAATTTCGGAAGTATATACACATTTGTGTGTTTGTGTCTGTGTGTGTAGACGATACGCGCGCGTGACGAGCATAGCTCCTCTCTCTCTCTTTTGCCATCCCTCATTTATATTTTGCTGATTGCCGTTATTTCTTCCGATTCATTAAGTTCCGTGGCGTGGGCTTGTGTTGGCATGGACACACATGGATGTTCTTATCGACGATGCGGCGTTCGCGGGTTTTGCGATTGTCTGTGTATATAAGGGAGAAAGAGAGAGAGAGAGCCCTAGGAGGCTGAAATCTGGAAGCAAGGATGCTGCCTGCGGCGACTTCAACTGCGGAAGAAATCGAGCGGCTTAATTGCCGAGAAGTTATAAGGCCGTAGGTCCGCGGAGACAATGGAATTAATGACGACGAAGAGATACCTAGACCAGCGCGCGCGCTAATCGTGAAAAACGATAAGGATGCACGGATGCGCGCCAGATTTAAGGGTTTTTTTCGCTGCGGTTTCATATTTTTCGGTTGTAGGTACGATCCTGCTTTTCAAGGGATTTCGTTATTTTTGTCGGATAAATAAAGGTTTGTAGATGGTTTTGCGTTATTTCAATGTTTAATTAGTTGTGTAACCTGCTTTTGTATTGCAAAGATTATACTTTTTATAATTATTCTAGGTGTATTACAAGAGAGTAGACAATCTTGGGATAAAGATTTATTTGAAACTATATAGCGGAATTTTTTTACTGAATAATGAAATAGGTAACCTGGCGTTTTTACCATAAAGTTTTGGAGTCCTTAATATAGCCTATCTAAGCAAAAGAGGACCGAAGCAATGGCAATCTGTTAAGAATTATTAGAGTACGGATTCTTGCTCACGCTGATAAAATTAACATTCACGAAACGTCAGCATATTAAATAATAACACACAGTTGAAATTCAAAAAATTGTTACAAAGTTATAATGTTTCTTTTTACGATTCAGAAGATTTAAATGAAGGTATTTTAAAAAAATTACCGAACGCAAGTGATACATCATAATGGTCACACAACTATGATTAGATAGAAGCCACTAATGACTTGGAAGCTCAAAAAGCACAATCGTAAAATTTAAATATTAACATTAAGGCAGATCAGTACTTTCAAGGTGGTTACGATTTTTTCATAATTCAAACTCCACAGTCTCGTACTATAATTAGCCGAACGATGCGGTTAAACCTTACACCCTCTGAGTGTATCGCAAAATTTTAAAGTCAAAGAGCTAGCCCCTCATTCTTCTCTCCTATGCAAGCAATTTCACCGTCACTCTACGGTTCTGCAAGTATCTCTCTCTAGGCCTGCGCCCTTGACATTTATTGCCGCTCATCCCTAAGTATAGTCCCGAAAAAATATGATTTGTACAGAGCGACCGCATCTATAAGTATAGGCCCCGTGCGCGTGATTTGTATAAGGCACCAGCCAACGGGAGCAGGACCGAGCGATTTCGAAAACTGGCGCACGCTGCCCTATATCGTTTATTTTTCGCCTCGCTCGCAAAAGGCACCAGGGGCTGCTGCTGCTTGCTTGGGTCATCGCCGAGGCCTAATTGGTAAAGCAGCGCGCGGCTAATTGTTGCGAGCCCGTTTTTTGGAAATTTGTTTGGGGAAACCATTTTTCACCCGGATAATAGCAGTGATCCGATTGCCGAGGGGTTATTATCGCCTCTCCGGCCGCTTGTGGATTCTCGATTGTAGGAATGTTTTGTTTCATGGCGCTGACGCATCGGTTTATTAAGTCGCATTTATTTATTCCCGGGCGCGCGTTGATTTCGTCCGGAGCGGCTTTGCCAAGGGAGCAATTATAAGAGATAGAAGCGAGGAATTCACAATGAAAATTTCGATCGATCAATCATTCTTTGAAGATTGTGTTTTGCTGATGCGTTTCGTGCCCCGGAGGAAATTTTCTAGGGTTATTAGAGATTTAGATCTGTGAAGTTGAAAATAATTTTGATGTATACACTCGAAACTCAAAAGTGCAAAATGTAGAAGTAAAAAAAGTTTAAAACCTACATTTTAATCTTTATAAGAGTTTAAAATGTCGATTTTAATTCTTAAAGTAACTTTAAGAATTTAAAAATATGTTGTTAACTTTTTTGGTGAAACCTTTAATTTCTGTTGTGGGAAACGTGTTACAAACTTAGATAATAGTTCCCAGTCGATTGTCATATGTATAAACTTATTTTTTTTCTTTTATATATATCGGAAAGCGTTAATATATACAGGGTGTCTCATTTTTATTTCCCCAGCAAAAAATGCCATTAAGTAGGCTCTGAGAAAAAAACCTTTCAGACACAAGTTGTAGGGTTTTCAGGGGGAAACCGAATGGTGACCTTAGATTTGACCTTGACTGTACCCTTGACAGTCATATCATGGTTAATGTGATTTTTTTAAATGGCAAACTATATTTTTGTCAACAATAATAAAAAGAAGGCTTGTCATTAAAAAAAAATTACATTGATCTTGATATGACCCTGAAGGTCATGGTCAAGGTTAAATCGAAGGTCACGATTCGATGTCTTCAAAACCTACAACTTTTGTCTAAAAGGTTTTTTTCTTGAACATATTAATAGAATTACAAAGAATGTTCCAAAATTTCGAAAGATAAATAATTTCAGCAAAGTAAAATTTTGATTTTGTTTAAAATTTTAGTGTTGGAAAAAAATTCTAATAGAAAATTAGTGTAGTATACTAAAATTGAGATAATTCGCTGTATTATAAATATATATACATGTAGTAATTACTTTTTTAAACGCCGAAATAATTTTGAAGTATTAATATTACTACAATATTGTCATAATATTAACACAATATTAATTAAGTTTTTTTAGAATACCTCTGAAATATTGCTAAAACATTAGTGTTATTTTGCTATAATTTTGCTACAATAATATCATTGCAATATTTTAATATAGTAAATTTGTATCACACTTACCATTACGATAATCATTCTCTTATGAAAATCACAAAGTCCATATAACGACAACTGGAACAACGGATGGCATTATCTATAAATAAAGGTTAATTTAAATAAAGAGATTATTAATTTTCTGAAAATTAATAGTCCATATCTTATTCTTAAAACACATGCGAACGTTCAAATCATTACTGCATAAGGAGTATTTCTGATTAACTCAAATTAAATACACGCTAAAACTCTACAAGTAGATATTATAGTTCACGGAATTAGCAAACTACTTATTAGCTTCTAAAGATAAAACCCGCACTGCTGCTAGTCTCCTCTCTTTAAACCCTTTTTACGCTACTATTTCTGCTGCTATTTCTGTACCAGCTCATTAATACTAGCAAGAATTTTACAAGTCCCGATGAAGCTCCGAGAACGAATGCACCGCACGCATCGGAATTGCAGATACGATAATTCAATAAAACGTTTACAGGGCATTTCTTCGCTTTGCGAAAGTCGAGCGCGCGGCGGGCTTCCACCGATCGATGTCCGCGATTAATTTACTGTCCGATTAATGCAAATGCAAAGCCACGGCCGACAGTTACATATGTACGCCCAAAAAACTCGACGCCACTGGCTCTGAAATGCTCGTCGCGAATCGCGCATTTTAATTAGCGCAAAGCGGATCAGTATCCTGCGGTTTATGCATACGAGGAGAAAAAACGAGAAGCGAGACTCTTCAGAGTCGGGAGATTAAGTATCGGAATGTTTTACGGTTAAGTGCGCTAAGACTGTCGATATTGACGTTTTTAAGGATGCTTGTGTGCGCTGAAATTAACGGGCGGATTGAAATTGCCGGTTTTTTATGGAAACGGTAATGAGAATGAAAATGTATTCACGTCGTATCTGTTCGAGTACATAAATATATCGACTTTTAACGTTAAATGCGGATAAACTTTAAATTTTATTGGGCGTCCGGTAGTACTATATTTGAGTAATAAATTTAAAAAACTACTTATATTTTACTCTAGAAGATTATAACTATAAATGTATTAACAATCTTAAGAGGGTACAAAAACCTGCATCTTCACATTGCCATTAGAAGTTTTGTAATGTAGTAAAAACAAAGCACACAAAAATGTCACCGCTAATTGTGGGAAAATGTGCAGCCCGATTACTAATAAAGAAGATCATGAGAGGAAACCAGTAATACCATACAATAAACCTTCCCAGATCACAATAATCAAAACAGCTCATAAAAGTCATTTTCAAGTCAAAACAATTTTTCAGTCACACTTCCCGTTCAAACATTTTCCCATCGAATAATAATTTCTCTGGACGCCGCGAAATCCATTGATAGCAATGTTTTTTGAAAACAAGAGAAACGCGAGTAATGCTTAGGTGCCGGTGTAATCGCAACTGCGCGCGCTATGCAGGAAGTAGCGAGGGCTCGCGCCTCACGTCGTATAATTAAATCCCGATGAGATCGAGAGAGAACCGCGGGTGTCGCTGTTGAAGAAGAAGATGTCCTAACACCGGCTGCAATAAGCCTAGCAAGCTAGTCGGTATCTTTAATTGGAGGGATAGGCCAAAAGAGGCGTGACTCGCGACGCGACGCAACTGAACTGTATATATACACGCGCGGCGAGTCTACTGTTTTAATGACGATAGAAATCTCGCGCGCAGATGCTTGATGGCTATCGCTCGGTATTTGGATGCCTGTAATTTTGAGATACCAAGTGCAATCGGAGGTATTCGTTGAGAAATCGATTTTCTTTGGGTTTGTTTGGCGGTTAATGAGGACTAGATGGGGTGGAGTGAAGTGCTGTTGTATTTTGTGCTTGATTGGTGTGAAAACGGTATGAATTTTAAGAAGGTATTTTATGTATATTATAAAGCCAGCTTTGACGTTAGTTTTTTTGCTGTGATAGAATATTGAACAGCAAAAAATCAAAGTAATTTTAAATGTATATAGTCCTTTTTTCTATTAATGTTAAGTACATCAAAAATTTAAAATTTGTAAGTTAGACATAGTCTGCAACTTAATCTTCAAGTAAGCAATTAAAAAATATTATCTTTTTGAAATTTTGATAAAGCTTAAACGAAAATGAAAAGCAAAAGTAATAAAATAAATTAAAACTTGACAGAATGAATGTTTCAAAAAATTTATTTCATATACCTTATTTAATTAATTTTACTGAAATACAGCAATTGTTATAAAAGTAAGCAAAATATGGTTTCTAAATTAAATAGTTTTTAATAATGATTTGATGGGTTAAATGTTTTATCAACTTTTTATTATTATTTATAAATTAATGATAAAAGATAATTAAACAAAAA
>JAPYZA010008752.1:0-19947 GCA_030522685.1 Eupelmus azureus | reverse complement strand
CTCGACTCCTGATGGCAGCTTGGCACTTCTACGACGTCGCCGATTGGACGGATCTTCAGTCTCCGACAACTCCGACAACGCCGCAGTTTGGAAGAATAAGAGAAAGGGGTGAGCGTCGGAAAGATGGGGGGGCTCCGCGAGGGCTAAGGCGGGGGGGGGGGGGGGCGTTGTAGAGTATAGCTTTATAGCGCGCGTAAAAGTTGCGGTGTCGAAGAGCGCCGGCGCGTAAATCAGCGAACAAAGAGAATTTTAATTAATCGAGGCCACAGCGCGCCGCAAGAAGAGGCCAAGTCCGCTGCAGCTGCTCGAGGATCGCGGCCGCGAGACCGAGACAAAGACGCGCGAGAGACAAAAGAGAGCTGGCCCCTTGTTTTTCCATTGCACGGGCCGCCCTCCTAATGCGAGCAATTAATAAGTATTAGCGTGGGAGGCTTGGCAAAATAATGAGCGCTCTCGAATGATTTTACGCGGGCAGCCGGTTTTTAGCGGCGCCGCCATGGCAAAAGGCGCGCCCGCGCCCGCCAGCTAAGTAATCCTGACGTACGATCGACTCGACGTTCTCCCTCTCTCTCTCTCTCTCTCTCTCTCGCTTTCTCGGGCAGCGGGGCTGCAGCAGCAAGCCAGAGCGAGAAAACTCGTCGTCGTCTCGAGAGCGCGCTGCGGCCCCCGTCTTGAGGATCTTGGAGATAATGCCGCGCGGAGAACAAGGAGCAGGACCTTACGCGAGATTGATGTTTTTTTTATGTACTTTCATCTCGCCCCGCGAGAGCCCAGGCTTTTCCCGATGACTCCCAGGAAGAATCGTTGCTGTTATTATACGGCCCAAGCGAGAAAAATCCAACCTCTTTCTTTCCTTTTCCTTTTCCTTTTCCTTTCCTTTCCTTTTCATCCCCCAGCGCCCCTCCTCTCTCTCTCTCTCTCTCTTTTCCTTTTTCGCTTCTTTTTTCTTTCATTTTGCATTCTACCTGGCACGCAAGCCTTATCAACAGATTTTTGCCAGTCCTAAGAGGCCTTAATTATTCCAAGATGCTTTGTTTAGAGCGGATTACTTACTATTTACTTAACGAACGGAAATCATGTATAGCTTGTTCAATTACAAGTTGCGTAATTAGTGTAATTGATGCGTGCGCGAGAGTTTCGAGAAAAGACTAGCTGTATTAAGATGCGAACGTAAATATTTGTTCAGTTTATTTCATCGAATATATGGATAAAACTTGGGCTAATTAATAATTAATTGGAAAGTTGAAGTGAGCCTGTGCGGAGCAGCAGCCTTTTTCCTAATTAATTTGCGCTTGTACGGCTTTAATTTGTTATATCGATAATGTGGCTATTGAGTCTCAGATTTTAAAATATAATTTTCCAGCTGGATTCGGCTCGTTACATTATATTTCTCGGATAATCTTGAAAATTTAAAGAAAAAACTTTTGAAAAATTAGTTTAATAATTAGGGCACTTTTATATATTATTACTTCTGCAGAGTCGAGTGAAATAATTAAGCAGTTATATCTCTTCAATCCGATCTTCTTAATAAGATTAAGAGACAAGCTCGACTCATCAAGACTTTTAATTAAATAATAATCAAACTTGAAAACAAATAAATATTAAAGTCTGCAATTATAATAATTGTATTTTCCTTAACTTTATATTTTTCATAATTTATCCTATTTAAAAAAAACTAGAGCGTCGAAAATCTTAATAAACTAACTACATTATATCCAACTTGAAATTTTATCATTTTAGCCTGCGCTCCCTCCTCTCCCTCTCTCTTTCCATCTCTAAGAATTCTCACATAATTTTCTTCTTCATAATTAAACGCAATCTTTTTTTTCCAATAGAATCTTTCGTTATTATTTCGCAAGATCGACAGCACCAACTGGAACCGGAAAAAGAAAAAAGAAAAAAAAAGTAATTTAAAAGAGCTCGCAAAAATACAAATTACGAGAAGTAAAGGGATGAAAGCACGGTGCCTAATTAATTTTTGTTATTAGTTGAGACAGAAATAACGGACAAACGTTGAGAGCGCGACTCACTTTCCGGAAGCAGAACGCGCGACCGAAGAAAGATAGAAAAACAAAGTATATAACTAAGAAAAGAAAACGTTCTCGCGCTGTTCACGGAGTTCGAGGACAAGCTTTGCTGATACTCCGGATACTTAAATTGGACATGCTTATAAAGGGAGATAGATGCATGAAGAAAGAAAGAAAATAACAAGTTTATTATAAGTCGGTAAAAAAAATTTTTTTTAAGTGATCGTTTTAATAGTCATAATGAGGATACATAAAAACTTGTCTGAATGAAAATTAGAGATGTCTGTTTTACTTAAAAATAAAAAATGATATTTGATAAATTACGAATAAGAATCTAAAGAAAGGCTAAAGAAACATAACTAATTACTACAATTAAAATTTTGATGCTTACTCTGAATTTTAGCAGGATTCATTTATGCAGATTAATATTAATATTTAAAATTCCTCTAGTGAACATTACTCTTATTAAATTTTCTGAATTACTGAAACTCATTAAGCTAAAAAACATCAACTTTGTACTCATCGTAATAATTTTCCTCTACATTTTAAATAAAAAAAATTATGCATTTTATTTTTCTCTTTTTTGCAATTTTTAATGGAATCAGCACTCTGAGAAGTTTTAGTAGTTATGAAATTTTCATTGTGTATTTTTAATTTAAGTTCAAATGTTGTTATACTTTATGAGAAGATTCAATATTTTTTATCTTACTTTCTATCAACTTGAAGCTACAATTATCAATTGTAAACATTTAAGTATACTATAGTCTACTCCTTAAAATTAATAATTGAAAAGATTGGCATTTCATATAAAATTTTTAACAATTTAAAATTAAACTCCATTTTTTTTCAATGTGAATGATAGATCTAGAAGTCAATAAATAGCCCGTAATATCAATAGCGAGTTCATTATTAAGTTGTTTATTTGTAATTTTTTAAGAATATTTATAGTTGGAAAATGAATCTGTAATTCGACTAATTGAACTAATTGTTAGAATCGTATAAAAATAAGAATATATTTAATTATGATAAATTGTCAAATTTTTCTCTAATTATGTACTGATGAAGTAAAGTGAAGGATAATAAAAATGATGGGAAACTAGAGGTAGGGTACTTGAAACTATAGATTTTCTAGGAAACTAGAAATTTAGTGATACGGTACTCAGAGAATGTAATACTCTGTTTTCTCACTAAAGCAGGATATTTGAAAGGAAAGAAGCTGAAGCGTATAGAGCTGTTGGGGGTAAAGATTCATCCATGGTAATATCGAGAATTTCCGGGGTGGGAGGATAAATAAAGAAGGAGCGCAAAACGTTCATTAAATGAATAAGGTATTTTGGTCTGAAAGGAAGCAGGGAACGAAGGAAATCAAATGATAACCCGTCGACACTTGGTGGTGGCTGCGCTTCGAGCTGGAGCCGCTGGGTTATCGATTCAGCGTATATAGGTGGACTCGCAGGCTTCGGCAAAGAGAAATGAAATACACGGGGCATGCTACCCCGCCGAGATCATTAATAACGCAGCCTTTAGCCGGCTTTTTTACACAGGCCGATCGGCACAAATCAACGTTACCCTGGCTCGCCTCTACAAATCCGGACACTTTGAGGCTTAAAATCGATTTACGGACTGCGATATAAATGATACGGGATCTCTTTCTTTCGCAAGCGTACGCGCACCTCTGATACACACTCGGCGCACTTTTTCCTGCTTTCACTTTCTTCCTTCCTTTTTCCGATGCCTTCAAACGGCTTCGGCTTTTTTACGGCTATTCCGACTGCCAAGAGGCATTAATAACTACTGGCTAGACATTATAATGAGGAGGCTCATCTCTCTTTGTTTTTGTCTTTCTCCTTTATTTATCTTACAATACTCTTGTACATACTGTTTACAGCTACAAGCTCTGTTTACAATTATACAAATTTTACAAATTTACGCTAATTCGCTGCATAGGTGTTTGCTCGCCTTCTATTATTTACACTGTTTTGTTGTAGAGACTCTGTTTTTCAAAAAATATACAACAGACGTGCCCTGCTTGGTTTGAAAAATATCAAATCTCTCGAAAATTGATAAAAAAACAATACATTTTTTCGATAGGACGTGCAAATATATTTGGCGCGCTTCAGTATATAACATTTTATTTGAAAAAATATTACTAGTATTCACGGAATTTCAAACTCGTTCTCTAGCGCGTGTTTTTGCCGGATTCGACTTTTATCAGCTTTCCTTTAGCGCAAACATCATTTATTCGGTATTAATTTAAAATATTTTGTGTAAGGTTACTAATTAAATCATATGTTACACATGCTAGCAAGTATTGGTATTCCAATAAACTCTTTTGATTTAGTTGATAATTGAGCGCAGTTTTGAGAAAAATGTGTCTGCAGAGAGAGAGAGAGAGAAAGTCCGTGTGAATGTGCGTAGGCCGTTAGATAAGAGGTCAGGTTGAGCGCAGTTATACAGGGCTCTGAAATTTGGCGGCATAAATTTTTAAGGCAATCAAGCGGTCGGCGGCGCATCGGCCACTTCCTCTGGGAGGATCTCATCTAATAATCATTTCCAGGCGCTCGGTTCGTCAATCTTGATTCTCGTCGTCCTCTGTTCTCAATTTATCCTTATCCCTATACAATAAAGTCGCTTCTATAAACGACATCATAAACTAGCTTTGCGAGGAGGTGGAGGCGATCCTCGTAAACCGCATTTATGCCGTACGCGTCTTTGGTCACCTGCGAACCATAAACTATAAAAGACGAGACAGCAGCAGCCGCCGCCGCGGGGAAAAGAAGAGAACGGGAGACCGAGAGAAAGAGATAGCACGCAAGAGAATAAGGAGACGTATATGGGTCGATGAAAATACGAGTCGAGCTTTTTCGCGTGATGCTAAAAATTCCGCCGAATTTTCCTACGCCTCGCGGCGTCTGTGTATACAGCCAACGAGCCCGGGGAATTCTCAAACTGATTCGATCGAGCTTCTCTCTCTCTCTCTCTCTCTCTCTCTCTCTCTCTCTCTCTCTCTGCTTTCCTCTTCTCCACTCTCATCGCATATTCGATAATCCGGAAATCCGGTTACGGCCCGAGTCGTAAAGTCCCGGTAACCAGCTCCGGAGTAATCGACACGGCGCACTGGTTATGAATTCATTATTTGCCGCGAGAATCGCACGATGTAATAATAAAAAAAAGTAGAGAGAGAGAGAGAGAGAAAGAGCCTTGAGCTGCAGCGCTGAAATTCCGATGAGGGTGCTCAGTGTTCGGCTTGGCTTCTGGCTGCCTGGACCTCCTCCGACCTGCAAAATCATAAAAATACTCAGCCTGAGAAAGAACGTAAAATGCTAGCGCAACTCTAGAGAGTATATCTACGTATCGAGTACAATGTATAAGTTTGCTAGGCCAAAGCTTTCAATGTCCTCTCGATCTGCACGCCAAAAATTTATCCAACAACTTTGGAGATTCGCGTGCCCACGCGTCTTTGAAAAATTTGCCGGTGCTTTACTCTTTTATTAAATTTTTAGAGCCTGCGTGTTTTGCTTTTGCCGGCCGATGCTTTAGATTTTTTTTTATTTTTTTTTTTCACCGTTTGTCAGGAATTGATTTGTCGATTTTTTATGTGCATTTTCGGGGCGAATTTATCGGCGGTGGATTTCAAGTCGCGCGCTCGCGCGAATATGACTTACTTTATTATGGATTGGTTTGGACTATAAAAAGGGTTTAAAAAGTCCCGGCTGCGTGGGCGTGTGTGTAAACCCGTTCGCTCCCGATGAAATATTACAATTCTAGCTCTCGATCTATATTTTATTTTATTTTATTCTTTTTCGGGAGGAGAGAATATGTACATATAAAAATACGACAAAATACCTCGACGCACACGAGCAGGCGGGCGTACATTTGATTATTGAAAACTATTTTTCTAAAGTATAAGACGAACCAATTTTTTTATTTTTATATTATATATATATATACACACATACATACGCACACCCGCAAACACCCATGCTCACTCGGTAGTAGAGGTGAAAAGGATCATCCGAAAATATTTTTATTTCGACTTATTTAAAATAGTATTGAGAATATTTTGTATTCATGAGACCGAATATAATAAATTTTGAAGTATATTTTTTCAAAATTCCTACACGATTTTTGATAATACTATACTCATGAATAAAAGCGTGCGTTAATAATAATCTAATGAATGAACCGTTCCATTTAATTTCTTTGAAAATAAGTATACGTTTGCTCAACAAGCTCATGCAATTAATGCAAAACCTATAAAGTATACTACGATACCGCGTAAAAATAGAGTCAATCTCAACTTTTTGAAATAACAATAAATTATCTCCGGAACAAGGAAAGAAAAAAAAAGGAAAAGGAAAAAGAAAAAGAGAAAAAAGAGAAAGAAAAGCGGGGAGCGAAAGGGAAGAAAAAGCTCCTCACCTTTTTTCGGCAAATTGCGTTCGCTTGGGCTCCCCGCTGAAGAAAGTTCGATATTGCTTCTCGAGGTCTAGCGCTGGTTCTCGGGCAGCGATGCGCTCACGGGACTTCCGTTTATTCATCCCGGCAGCGGCAATTCCGGCTCCTCCGGCGCGCCTCGGCTTCTCCAGCAGCCACTGATTCCTCAAAGACGCCACCGCCGGATTAAATGCGCCTTCTTTCAATTCCCACGTGTCGTCGTACCTGCGACGCGATGGCGCTTCGGGTTCTCTTAATACGTTTGGTACGATCGCCCCCTCCTCCTCCTCCTCCTCCTCGTCCTCGAATGTCAGCAGGATCTTTCGTGCTTGCCGGACTGCTGGGACTGGTGCTGCAAATTAAAGTATTCAAACCCTTCTGAGGATGTTTTTCATACTTTTAATCTTACTGTTTAAATTAAGGACTTTTTGGTGGAAAAATAGCTAACCGTTATGACTTCTTGATTATTGTTAAATACGTCATTAAAACAAGATGATATTAAATAACATATAATGTAGCAAGAATATATACATGATTCATTGAGTAGTGGCAGACATGTTTATTCAGACGTTGAAATTTTGTTAGATTTGATTAGATGCTATTTAATTTTCTAATCGGATATTGACGCATCAGTCGGTGAAAAGGATAGCAATGAACCTAAATGAAAATCAATCTTACTTTTATAGAAAGCGAGATCCCCGTCAGCGAGGGATTCGGTTGTCGGATTCCTATTATCCTCAGCTGGCCATTCCGTCATCGAGCCCGAGAACAAATGATCCGTCGTTCGAGCCTCGAGCTCGGCAGACTCAAGCTCGATCGCTGGCTGCGTCGACGCGAGATTCAGCTCGTCCTCAACTTGGAGCATCGTATTTCCGGCAAGGCTTGACGTGATCAGTGCAGCGGCTGCAGTGGTATCGCGATATTTCTCCGATCGATCTTCCGTTCCATTTACTGGCGGCGAGCTCGTCGTCCTCGTCGACTCGAGCATAATTTCATTTGAATGCGCCGACGGGATCCCCGTAGAAAATCTCCCGGAAATCAGCTCGACCAGCGTCGTCGGGCTCGGATTATCCTCGTTTTTCCCGCCCGCCGAGCTCGATCCAGCGGCGGGCTGCCTCTCCGTCGAGATTAGTTCTGCGGAATCTAAACTGTCGTTTTTCGAAATCGGCGCAGCGCTGCTCGGAATTTCCGACCTCATCGGCGTCCTGCTCGACTCCTGGCTGCTCGAGCTGGCGGATTCGCTCGTTGCGGCCACGGGCGTCTCGTAATCCGTTGTGCTTGATTCCGAGGAGCTCGAATTCTCCAACTTGGACAAACTTTCCAGCAGTGTTTCGTTCGATTTGTCCTCCCCCTCCCCCTCCGCCTCTAAAACGGCGCTTGCTGATTCGGTAACTTTCTTCATAATGTCGTTGTTCGTCTCTTGACTTTCTTTGAAAAAATCCTCAACGCTCTTGGTCAGCAGGCCCGACTCTTGGCTGGTCCCGTTGGCTTCCTCCATCGCCGCAATGAAAGCTTCGTCGCTTTCGCTCCATACTTCCGTCGAATTGTCACTAATCGAGCCGTTAATCGTCCTGGACTCGACCTCACTGACTTTGGCCTGCTCCTCGTGCTCGAAAAATTCCTCCACGCTCTTGGTGAGCAGCGCCTGCTCGGCCGACTCGTCAGTCCTGCTCTGTTTACTCAAATAGTCGTCCTCGTGCTCAAAGAACTCCTCGATGCTTTTAGTTGAATTAAACTCGTACGAGAGACTAGCCTCGTCCTCGCTGAGCGTGCCGTTATTGTTATTGTTATAATCGAGCTCGCTGATGAAATTTTTCCTCTCCTCGGAACTTTTAACTGAGCTCTCGTTTGGCTTGTTCTCCTCTTGGGCGCTCTCAACGCGATTACCAGGCGCCTCTTCCTTGGGCCTCGACTCGTCATTCTGCTGATTCTCTCCCTTGGCCCGATGCTGCCCCAACAGGAATTCCTCTTTGCTGGCCACGTGAATGGCCTCGTTGCTGGCCAGCGAGCTCGTCTTTTCGGTTAGCTCGTCGCTGGGCGGCTGGATGGAGGATGGTCCGGAACTTTCGGCACCACTGTCCGATTCATCTTCATTGTCGGGCAAAGTTTCGTTTGACTTGGTTCCGCTCGGCTCGTTATCGGCGCTCGAAAAAGTCTCATTGAAATCTGCCGTTTGGGGAGTCGTCGTCGTCGCGAAAGAGCCTTCCGAGTAATAAGGGGCCACAGTTGTTACCACTGTCTCCTTTCCGGCCAAGTTTTCATCGGTCGGCTGCTGCTGCTGCTGCTGCTGCTGCCGTTCCTCCTCATTGTGGTACGTGCTGCTCGCATTAATCCAAGTGCTTTCCTTCTGGGCTGTTGAGCTCAGTGTTATGTTGCCCGCCTGTTGATCTTGCAAGCCCGATTCTGCTGGATTCGACCTACTCGTCGTTTCTCTGCGAACAGTGAATAGAGACTCGTTAGTCCTTGCTTATGATTTTCCTTTTTTAGGGATAGCTCGGAGAAATATGATGGCTCAAGCATTCTTTTGTAGGGGCAAATTCTTCGCGGACCTCGCCTGGAAATCAATTGTGTTTGTTATTTTAAGCTGCTCGCGCGTTTAAATTGTAAAAAAACGTTTAAATAGGAGCAAATTATTATCCTGGGAATGCTTTTTACAATTATTAGAGAATTCATGTTAACAATATATTATGATAATACAAAAAAATACTTTTTATCAAGAAATCGTTCGTATTAATTGTTTTTAATGTCATCTTTACAATCATACATCCAATTTTACTTACTATACTAAAGTACTGGAGAAAAAACTTTTAGAAGAAGAAGAAGAAGAAGAAGAAGAAGAAGTGGAAGAAGAAAAAAGTGACAAGTGTCAAAGAGCGCGCGAAGAATCCTCCGTTCTGTGGTAATCGAGGCCGTGAATGGTGAATGCAGCTAGGAAGAATAAAAGTTTCGAGGGTGGGGCGAACGAGGGATTGATGGATTGAATGGGAAAAGGAGGTGAGAGTGCGAGGGTAATGAGTAAGAGAGAAGCAAGATTGTTTAGCGGCGACAGTGAAGTTCGCTATCGGAATGCCTCGGTGATGCTTGACAAGAATTTCAGGGCTCTCCAAGAGTAACGAGGAGAGTAGCGCTTTAACTAGAAAACGAGAAATACCTTCGCTGAGCGAGCGTTCATTGTTCAGCTTCTCGTCTTAGCTCGTAGGATGCGTGTGAACGGCGCGCGACACCTGCGTAATTCCCTGCGCTTCTCCCGTAGGAAGTAATACGCCAGCCGTTCGCGCGTTCGCGCGTTCACGCTGGGGAGAGAAGCAGCTGGAAGAAAGGGATATTACGAAAACAGGCTTGAGCCCAGAGATATAGAGAGGAGGGCCGGGAGTACAAGATCGTGGCATCTAGGCTTTCGCTTCTTTTTATTTTCCACCCAGAGACTTTTGCTGCCTTGGCTTTTATTAATTTTTCCTTTTTTCCATGCAACATAAGCAAAGTATATCGCACAAGTGCAATTATTTATTAATAAATACATTTTATATATATATATATGTACATTCTAACTTTATAAGTTTCATCCAACTTTACCAATTTAAAGTTTTAGTACCCATTTACAGAAAATTTTCCAAGAGGCCTGTATCTCACTAACATATAATTATTTAAAAGAGCGAATCCAATTTCCAAGTTCCGATAAAAATCGAAAATTCGTGTCAAAAAGCACTATAAGCGGTAAAAAAAGGCTTTATCGTTTGAGTAATACGTAATAGGCTCGCAGTTGATGATTACACTCGGGCCAAGAACGCGGTACCCAGCAAAAGTTTCGGAATTTTGAAATTTCGGAAGACTGTAGAAGGCTGCTGGCGCACAAGGCAGCCCTGAACAAAGAAAGGCAGGGCTACAGCTAGAGAGTCGGTATAAAGCAAAATCAAGAAAGCTTATTAGGTAGAAAGCAAAGAGTGAACGCGGTATCTGTGAGTGTAGGGACCAGGAAGAGAAACGCGTGGAAGTAGCAGTAAAGCAGAGCAGTAGCAGCAACGAGTCATCGACTCGGCACGCGCCTCCTACTTTCTCATCCCTTTGATGAATCAGCCGCTGAATTATTAAAGAAGCGTCTCACTCGACTCTCTCTCTCTCTCTCTCTCTCTCTCTCTCTCTCTCTCTCGCCAAGTCCTCGGGGTTGCCTCCTCGCTCTCAACTTTTCATACATGCATCTGTCTCCATTCCATCACGACTCATCACCTGGGAATTTGCCTCGCTCTCTCTCTCTCTCTCTCTCAGTATATAGAGTATAAATTTGCGCTTCTTCCTTATTTCGTGCAGTACATTACCCATAGCACGCTGCTGCCTTTATCGCCTAACGATACTCAAGTACTCGGGCACGCTTCACCAGTTTTCATGTGTACGCATTTATTTTCTTTTCTCTCGATTCTTTGCCTCCTCGAGAGAATATTCACCTCGTCTCGATGACAAGCAGTAGGGATCACTTTGAGAGGAAAATTTCAGTTGCGCTAAATTTTCAGCTACATTAGGGAATCACCGATGCGTTGCCGCTCGTTTTTATTATTGCCGAGAGGATATTATTTATTGATGAGCCCCCCCCCCCCCTTATTCCATTCTGCCTTTGTCGACTTTGTTATTTTTAGCCGTAGAAGTAGCGAGAAAAAAAATATAAACTGTCTCCTTATTATTGGCTGCTTGAACGAGCGATCGTTCGGCTTGAACAATTACACGACGTTTACGAGGAAGGCTCGCGGTAAAGTTTACTCTCCCTCTGGCTTTTTTTTATTACGGGGCAATTTAAACTTTGTTTTCAAAATGACATTCAATTTACATGTCGCCAATTAATTAAAACGAATGAAAGACCCGGAACTTCGAACTTTAATCCTCGCGCTTTAAGAGAAATTTACTCAGCGTCGCGTATAACGAAAACTACGGCTCTGAACTTCATGTCGTGTAACAACTTGTTAAGACTTGTGTTTGCAGAATTTCTCTTTCAATGTTGCCCCCGCGCGCTAATTATTATTCAATAAAACCCTCTCGACAAATAAACCGTTCATCTCTTTCTTTTCACCGTCTGCTTTTTATCACCCTATAAAAATAAATAATTCATATATCCTTTAATCGAACAACTTCAACATATCTTAATGCAAGTAAAAATTTCTATTTAGCTGATGATCGAAAGGTGTTCAACACATAATAAACTTTTACAAACATGTCATTTTCTTTTTCTCCGATCACAGATTGAACAATCAATTAATATGAAAGTGCCAATAAAGTATAAGTTTATCCAGGCTGAATCTAAGAATTAGGCTCTTTTCAATGACAGCCTAAATCACTAGTCATTTCGGTAAATCGTATTATTAATAATTCAGAGTTTTTTGATTCTTATCTCGAAAAATTCAGCACTATTGTCAAGACATTTTTTCCTGGATTAATATTATTATCAATAGTACTAATTATTTATAACTACATAAAGTGACAATATTAAACGATAATCTACCGCGGAGAATAATTTTTTAGCCATAACCATTTTATTATGTATAGAATTCTGAGCACAATTCATTCGTCAAATTAGATTAATCGGTTATTACTATGCTTTTAGCAATATTAATATTTTTTTCAAGCATTTTTATTAACTATTATACAATTTTTTAACAAAACTTGACCTATACCAATTGTATACTTTTGGATTCTAAAATTTTTAAACGTATCAATATTCATAGTTAATTGTTGTTATTGCACAGTATCAAAGATTGGTTTTGTTACAAGTAATTTATTTTTAAAAAAACAATAATAACAACAAAATTTTAAAAAATGTTAACAGAAAGCTGTAAAACTGAATGCACAACTTTCTCATAAATTTATAAAAAAAAAAGAATTAAATAAATAAATGCTTCAATATGTATTCTAAAGTTATTGATAAATATGTATTACTTTTCATCATGGCATCTACACTACAAACTGTGATTAAAGATATAATCTTTGAGCTTGACTTATTCCTTTATGGAAATACTATCATTATTCTATAAACGTAAATTTTACTTCTTGCCTTAATTACAGTTTGCTTCAAAGGTATACATAATAAATAAGAAGTCGACGACTTTCCAAATAAGAGTTGAGTTGAGCTTCTTTATTATGCGAAGTTTAAATCTTTTTAATGTTTCTAGATTTGTCAAAAGATTTGTTTACTTTGATGTATGCAAAAATACATAGAATAAGAAAGATTCACAAAATTTGACGTTTTTGTATGTTAAACTTCTAAATTCATACAAAATGTCATGAACAATCCAAAATGTAATTAAATGATTTTGAGATAAAATAAATAGAGTTCGCATACAAAAGTTACAAACAAAATAATGCTATAATTTATTAAATATTTTTATGTAATTTAATTAGATTCGAATAATTATTTTATGTTATAAAGCTTTTATTAAGGCTACATGAAGTAATAATTCATTATGGAAAAAATTTTTTGAAAAAGACGAGAAAAAAGGGCCGCATATGAGACTTTAACTCCTTGAAAAGTTACCACACCAGCAATGCGGGCTTGGGGGAGCCCCGAGCTCTCTTGCAGGCTTTTTATGCGCCTTTTGTAAAAAAAAAAAAGAAAAAATCCCGAGGAATTTTCATTCAATATGAATTTAGTAGCAGAGTCTAGACTGAAAAATGACATTGATACAACTTGATAGAAGAATAATTTAATAATTTTAAATGAAGAAGAAAATTAAAGTAAAAGAGCAAATGTGAAATAAAATTTGCAAGGCTTTTTTGCTGGTAGCTTAGTGTAATACTTGGGTATCTATTATTAAATATCAACTTTGTGACTGGCACCCTTTCAGGAAGTGATTTTAAATTTTGAAAAGTCAGGTGTTTGGACGGTTTTCAAAAGCTGGACGATAAGCGCTCCGTTTTAAGCGACAAAGCTCCTAAAAAATTTATTTGAATTCCTTCATCATTTGAAATCTCGAGGGATTACTTTTTGATCTCCTTTTACAAAGCAACGTGCTTACTTTATATGTTCGAAAATGTTAACTTTTTTAACACCTTCGCCGAGCGTAAAATGCGTTAAATATACAAGAGTCGACCTACTGAACTGATATTGAAGGTGAAAAAAGGAAAAAAATGTCGGCGAAAAATATCCCTGCCGAAATCCAATTATTTTCCCTTTCTATTTTGTTTAAAATGTGTAAACTAGAGCCGCACATTTTTCATTTAACGTTATTCTACTATGGAAAACAGAATCCAAAAATAACAGACGATGCCGCGGAGTAACTGTCGGCGACATGAAGCACGCGAAAAATTTTAAAATTAAATATTTTACAAAGCCCCGGCCGTTTTTCGGAAAATAAAGAGGAAAATAGGAAAGTTGGCAAAGTAGAGGAGGCCCAGCTAGGAAAAATATGAAAAAAGCAAAGTAAAGAAAAGAGAAAAATAGGTTTAGCGGGAAAAATAGAAAAGTACTTGATAGTTGTATATATATATATATACCCTTGCTGTAGCTCGTTCGTCTCTGGCTGGATTTTCCAGTGGTCGTCGCCCAGGCGGTCCTCGCTGGCGAAGTACGCGGCAAGCATGAGTCGGGAAAGCCTGAGCAGATTGTCGCGCAGCGGTGTCCCTTCCGGCTGACCCTGCTGGAGCAGCAGGAGCCTAGACCAGTCGGACGGCAGAGCGCCAAAGGGTTGAAGCTCTGCGGACTCGGGAGTCGTCGTATCGTTCGCCGTAGACCAAGAAACATTCAGGCTGCTCACGTACTCGGCGAGCAGGCTCACGTCCAGCGCGGCGCAGCTTTTCACGCTGCAGCTCATGTCCGACGACTCGCTCGCTGCGTGCAAAACAACACAATTCTGACATTCTTTTCTGTCGCTGATATTTTCTCTACCAGAAATGATTTTTTGTTTTTTTTCTGGCTAATGGAATTACGATCACGAATTTTCAGTGCGATACGTTAAATATTACATGTATATATATGAGAATTTTTTTACAGCCAACTGGCTTCGATCTTTTGCTGGATGACGAGCCGCGGGTACGCACGGGAACGATTTGTTTATTCGAATAACAAAAGCTCCTGTTTACAATGATGCTCCATTTTCTACCGGACTATCGATGTTTGCAAAAATATTTTCCAAAGGATTGATATTTTTATGGAACTGTGATCGATGAATTTTGTGTGGATTAAGTTCAATGTGGTAAATATATTTCTACAATAATAATTTTAGAGAAGCAAACAATTCGAAAAACTGATAATTGTTTGCTTGTACTTTTTACAAACAGTAACTTTAATACTCGTATTTAGCAAATACGCAAACATTGTTATTTATTCATAAATTTCATCATCTTTTGGTAAATAAAAATATTTTTCTTTAATACCAACAATTTTATAATGCTATAATAGTTTTAAACTTGATAGAAATTTAATGAACAGGTTAAATATACGCATGAAATATTCGCACTCGATCAAATTACTCGAGTGAAACATAAGCTATAATTTATGATGACTGATGAACATTTCGATTTGAATAAAGTCGAGAATAAAGTGCTATTTTTATCTTTTTCACTGAAAGTGAATTTCGTCTAAATTTATAACTATTTAACAATTAATGTTGATTAAATAGAATTCACAATTTATACTAATACTAAATACTAATGGAACTGAAAATTGGTTATTGAATTGATAAACGTTGAAATAAAGAAGCAGTTACGTAAAATATGTGGTAATATGTAATCATGTGAAATCTACTTTTCGAGATTACACTGGTAAAAAAAGTAGATTAATAATAAAAATTAGGAAAAAAAATTGGAAAACAAAATCTCGTAAACTTCCTTATCTAGTTCGTTAAAACTAAACAAACAAGGCGCTTTCGGGTAAAGAAAAAAAGCAGCGGAGAAAAAAAAAGACTATATCGCTTGAAGGGCCAGCAAAGAAGGGAAGAAGCGAACAAAATAACGAGGTGAGCGCGGGCGCGAGAGTAAAGAAAAGCAGCGGCAAGGCGGTTCTTGATAGATTGATAACTCGGCGCTAGTAAGACTATCTCTCGTGAAGGAGGCGCGGGACGGGGAAGACGTATAGATAGAGAGAGAGAGAGAGAGATAAAGAGAACTTACCTGCCCTGAGAAGTAGCAGCGGGAACAGGAGGAACGCAAGGACAGGTGGTGGCGAGTTGCGCGACATGACTGACGCCACTGACGGAAGATTAGATTCTGTTTGCGGCTGTTGAGAAGGCCGTAGCTCCTCGAGGCTTGCTCAGCGACTGGCAGGTTTGCAAAATTTCCTCGTCGTCCGATTGAGTTCTGCCTGCGTGCAAAGTGAATTTTAGCCGATGATATGGCATTGGCCGCTCTCTGCTCGCGTGCCTTGCCCCCCGAGCACACGTGCGAGAGAGCTAGGACGACTCATAGCTATAGCTGCTGATGTAAATGCGCCGGGCTTTTTATGGGGGAGACCGAGCGATTTTCGGCTGGCTAAGGAGATTGCCTGGAAAATCCTGCAGCGCTGCTGCCGCGCAGAGCAAAGCCTTTTTTCCAATTCTTTAAGGGACGACTATGGCAACGAGCCGACGATTGGATTGAAAATTTTCATGTAGCCCCGAGCTGCTGCTCTCGCTTCAATTTGCGAAAAGCGAAGCCGAGCCTTCAGGAACACTCACTTCTTACAGCATGAACAAATGCCCATCTGATATTTTTTATTAAGCCTTCAAAATAGCAAAGCTTCAAATTATTAAATTTTTATTGAACAAAGCTCAGAATCAAGTCTACAATCGAATTGCAGATTTCTTTTGCAGATTACCAGCATTACAGCAAACGCACATGCGAGCGCAGTTGTCGTAAGCCTTAGTAGTAATCATACCCCCCATAATCAATGCTAAACTTTGAAGCTTATCCTTTCTTTTAGTTGTGCTTTCTCTTTGGGAGATGCAAAGATTGGCCTCTGCGTCTTTCGCGAGCGCAGAGTGAGAAAGGGAGAGAGGCGGGTGCAAGATATTGGATTTTGGTGCATTTTGCGCGAGGCGTTTTCGCGTGTCGCGGGATCGCGCTTGCGATCGCGAAGAGATTGAATTAAGGAGCCCCCGAGCCCCGGCAAAGTTCCGGCAAATTGCACGACTCGGGACGCCGAGAGGAAAGTTTTTCTTTTTCGGCTCCGAAGAAAAGGGACCGCGCCTTTGTTCCCTCGAAAATATCGATCGGCTTTCTTTAGCCGGCAGATAATTATAACCCGCTCCGAAGCCCTCCCCTTACTTTATTTTAATTGCGCTCTGAGGAATGAATTTATAATGTACTCGATGATTGAATTAATGCGGATATTAAAACTTTGATGCCGCGCCAACTTGGGAAAGTTAAATGTGTTGACGAAGAGACGAGAGTATATCGCTGACTATTACTTTTCTTACCTCCCTCTGCTGCAGTCGACTAAAAATTATCGACGAGGAACACATTAAAATTGATTATTTAAAAAATCACGACTTGCGGACCGCGGATCATTCATTTGCCGGAACTTTGCCGGGGCTCGGGGGCTCCTTAATTCAATCTCTTCGCGATCGCAAGCGCGATCCCGCGACACGCGAAAACGCCTCGCGCAAAATCAAAGATATAAAAAAAAAAAAAAAAAAAAAAAAAAAAAGTAATAAATCTGGAAAATTTCACAGTAAGCTACTTTATACGCGCTAGTCCAACTGTCGCATGAATGATTCGTCAATCCATTATACGCTCGAAAATTCCTGATTGCGACATTCCTCGCAGGCAGTGGAAAAAAAGGAAAAATTCAATAGAAACATCAGGCGAGCCTAAAGCAAACTGCTCGCGAATGAGTTTTTTTGCCCCCATATCCGCATCTAGTCGAAGGCGCGCGAGCTCGCGTGAATGAAGCCGCGGCTGCGCTAAAACCGCAGAATCGTGCGCGCGCGGCAGCAGCTCGAATGTCGGCCGCTCGCTCGGTGTCACGTACATAAAAATCGGCAAGCTATGGCTCTCCCCCCAGCCGAAGAATGCTTGTTACGAGTGAGGAGGGCTATTGTACGAATTTGCGCGCGAACAACGAATTCCCGTTGGCAGGCAAGCTCTGTTTGCCGAAAATTTTGGCAAATTTTCAAAATTCCCGCGAGCGAGAGCGCATAGTGCCGAGAGAGAGAGAGAGAAAGCGATCTGCCGATCGACAATTATAGAGAGGGGGCTTTTATGCTGCTCGCTCGAACGTGTCTTTTACACTTGTCGACTTATTGCTGTTTCTTTTGTCAACTCTTAACACGAAAATGCTTTTCGATTACATTCTATACTTCTTCTTCTTTATCTCATACCGTTAATTTACATTTCTCTTTTTTTATACTCCATTACTTTTTCTTACACTAAACTGTCCCCAGTTATTATTTTCTTCTTTAAAATGTGAGAATAGGAAAACAAGGTAATGTGCTTGTAAATAAATGGCTGTTATTCACACACGCACACGCACCTTACTAGTTTCTTTTATTCAACATGTATCGTTAATGAGCAAACTTATTTATTATTAAATAAACTTTAAAAAAGACCTACATTATTATTGTATACAAAAGACCAAATTATTACAATTTAAACATGTTTTACTTTATATATATATATATTATACAATAATTATACAATAGTTTCTAATTAGATAAGTGATATTTGATATATCATGTTAATATATCGGAGCGACCAACTAAAACGGGATTTAACCAATCTAGTAATACGAGACGTTCTTTATTTGGAACAATCAACCCTAGTAGAAATGATTCCATTTAATGGCTACTTAATCCCTAGTAAAAATGGATTCAATGCTATTTCTTAGCCTATAACCATTTTAAATGAGTAAATTTCTACCTGCAGGGATCTGTAGAAAGATATTAATATATTTTTTATTGAGGTGATTATTAATAATGTAAAATAAAGTGCATGAATTAGGGTAAGGTATCAAAGGCAGATCAGAATAGTGTTTAATTGCAATTACATCTTGATCAATTGATTGTCACATTAATAATAAAAATAATTAAACTAATTACATATTCTTGCAGCATTTATTTAAAAAATATTATAAAATACATTTTATATAGAAAACTTTTAAACGATTAAATCTTTTATGATAACTAAAAACAACTGAACTCTATGTAACTGGTGTTTATAAAGGAATAGATTATTAATGGGTGTAATACAATAATAAGATTCGAGCATCAATTAACACTTGTTCTTAATTCTCATTGATTGAATAGTTATAGGTAATACATACCACCAGCTCCTTTGTAGTGAGCTACTGGAGTCTACATTGTCAGCAACAGTAATAAAGCGTATCCAGGCGAGAAATCGTATTTACAGAAGAGCAAGACATGGAAAAGCGAAGGTTACCGGGTTGGCGCGATCCACTCGCTGGCTGGGATACTTTCATCGGGGACACGAGCGCGCGATAAAAGATCACCCCGCAGCGACATTCGTTAACGAACAATGCCCACATTACTTACGCACTACTTAGCTCTCAGAGCGAGAGAGAGAGAGAGAGAGATATATAAGAAGAAAGAGAGAGACCGAGCGATAACACGATCGATTATCAAAGCGCGCTTGCGTCGCCATGACGACGCTAAACAAGTGCGATGTCTAATGCCCCGCGCGCGACTATATAGCCGATATTCGCGGCCTCGCGATCTATACATATGTATACATACCTGCTTTACATATATATATATATATATATATACCTATATGTATAAAAACTAAAATCCCCTCAGCCGCAGTGATGATGCTGATTAACCCTATTTGCATCGCGACTGCCGCACCCGCCTTTATACTTGCCGGAGATAAAATCGATTATTCCCTAATTAAGCTGCGAGACCAGCGCATCTCGTTTAATTCGTTTGAGCGCGCCTCGCTGCTGCTGCAGCTCGCTCGCTTCCGTTTGATTGTCAAGCTTTGCTTATACATCGATTTTTATATTGCTAAATCTAATTGATCTTTTATTTACATTTTTCAAACTATCCTTTATATGAAAAAAGACATTTTTTTCTACTTTTACCTGCAAGTTTTACAGTCATATAAATATTTATATATATTTTTAAATATTATTTTATAGGTGTTATAAACGTAGTGAATTTTTTCTTGTCAAAAATATTACGATGCTCAAATAGCAGGAATATCACAACAAACGAATTTTAACGAAAAAATAGTTCTTACTATATATAAGTTAACTTGATATTATTCGTCGAAAGAAAACTTAACTTAATATTTCGCAATGAAAAACTTCTTAACTTAATATTTCGCGACAAAGAAAAATTTTGTTCAGTATTTTTTTTTACTCAGTATTACTAAAGCAAACTTTATGCTTTTTATTACTTTTAAATTACTTTTTATGTGAAACCTGTAATGTCGTGTTGATTTTTAGCCGCAAAACCACGTGTAAAAATCCCTTTTGCCGCAAAACTACAAGTAAAGGTTTTATTGCACTTATTCTGCCAGTAAAGGCTTTTCTCTAAGAAAAATTTGAAAATTTCTTTTCGTTGCCGCGAAT
>JAPYZA010008743.1:0-16483 GCA_030522685.1 Eupelmus azureus | reverse complement strand
AATATGCGAGTATTGCAGAGCAATTCTGTTTTTTGCAAGACAATGCCTGTATTTTAAATAATTTATAATATGCAATCCAGATACGTATGTACAAGTCTTTACCAACAAACTGGACCATCTCAAGCAAGCACATAGCCATCCAAGATTTTCTTATTATTTGATTTATTATACACGGAAGCATAGTATTCGTTGAAGGAGAAGACGGAATGTTTAATTTGTGGCTAGAGAAGCAAAGGCAGGATTCCATAAGCTTAGAGGAGAGTAAACACGAGCAAGCGTTCGGGGAAAACGTTGTTTTCTGTTTGAGAAAGATATTGCAGATTCTTGCGCTGCAGTGCTGTTTGGGATACGGCTTTGAAGACGCTATATAAACCTGGTAAATAAAGTTGATAAAACTGCCACGTGGCTTGCGCTAAGAAATTAAGTGTTCAATACTGCCGATATAATTTTACAAGATAAAGCAAACATTATACTGATAATATGGTATGCTGTACCCCGTAAATAAAATTTTACGATCTTTTTTAAAAAAAAAAATAAATATTTTACAAGTCACTTTCGTAAACAAGTATTACAAAACAAAGTTTTTATTCGAACACGATAAAAACCCTTCACTATCGACAAAATATCTCGACCACTCATACATTATGAAAATCGCCGTTCCGCTCATATAATACAAAAAAAGCTCCACGCTGGGCGCACCATGAGCGAACAAGACAAACGATGTCAAATCTCCTTAACAACCAGTCCTGCTTCTCCGTACACGCAAACACACACACACACACACACGGTGTATATGCAGCGACGGGTCAGATAGCGAATATCGACGCCTGCAGCGGCGCGTTTAGCTTCCATTTTTATACAAGCATTTTTTTCTCTCCTCAGCTCGCGTATACTCCCACCGGTCGCTCTTGAAAATCGGGGTTAACGCGAGCAATAAATCATTACGGGCATTTCCGCCCTCCGCCAGAGACGCGCTCACTCACTAGCATCGCGAACCCACCCACACACGCGCACGCACACACGTGTGCACGTGGGCAAATGCTGCACATACGCTAGCGCAGGAATTCCAACTCTTCGACTATCGTGAAATCGCGGGTTTTACGACGCGAGCGGCAGCTTAATTGGCAGTAAAACTTTTTCCGGCCTGCTGCTGCATGACCCACCGCCAGTCGCATCCTTTCGACCTTACACACTGAGCGTACCGGCTGGATTCTCTCGTAAATTAAATGCACTATAGCAGATCAGACCGTCTCGCTTTCTGTTGCATGCCTGTTTTTTTCTCGCTCTCGCTCTTTCCCTTTTTTTTCCTGGTAGCGCGCTCGTGAATGGGAACAGGGAAAGATAAAATGGAAATTGCGTTGTCAATGGTTCGTTCGCGGACGGGTTCAGTCTGGTTGGTCAAAGGTCTTGAATAATACTTTGACGATGTTTGTGAGAATTTTGTATGTAGTATTTTATTGTGAAGGTGAGCTGCGGTTGAAGGAATCAATGAGAAATTTTAATATTTTGTATAATTTATGTTTCTTCGCGCCGTGTGCGAAAATTAATTTTACGTACGCTGGAAAAAATGCTCTTTACGCAAAAAATAAAAAGAATAAAATAAATAAATTAAAAAAAAATATTGTGTTCGCTATTCAGGAGAGAAAGTAATTTCGGGCGCGAACATACTCATGAGAATAAAGTCGCTTTCTTTCACTTTTATCGGAACTAATATTAATACATTAATATTTTTAGAATCATAATATTTACTAACTAATAATTTAATGTACGTATGTTACATTTTTTTCGAATTTATTTAAATCTTAGTAAAATTGCATTAGAAAATTTGTTAAGTACATTTATTATACCAGACTTTTTTATTGGTTTATTATAAATCGAATCATATACGAATTATACAATTCAAAGAAAAAGTATAATTAATAAAATGAAAATAATAATTCTTTATATAATTTTATCGTTGCTATTAAAAATGCTGTATCGATATTTCTTATTCTAAAAGTCCAAATAAAAGTGCACAATTTATTAATCTTGAAATAAAAGAGACAAAGGGATTTCAGCGTTAGAAGAGGATTAATGAAAGTTTGAAAAACGCATGAAATTGGACGAGTTTCTGTAATTGCGCTTATTCCAGGTTCATTATTGTCTTGTCACACGCGTCAAAGTGACGATGATTTGTTCGGAGCTTTTGAACTGAGTGAGGAATAAACCATGCGAAGATTTAATTGTGCTATTACACGTGCTCCATTTTATTTATAAACGGACATTTTCATGGGATACATTTCAATTAACAACTCAACTCAATTTTTGAAATAGACAAAATATAATAAATTAATATAGATAGTTGATTTTGATAAATGTACTTTATATTCAATGCATATAGGTTTTACATCAGAACTTTTTATTCTTTGATCATATAAAAATATTTTATTTTTTTTTCGTTCTAGCTTTTTGTGTATTTACTCGAAAACTTTTTTTATTTTACGGTATATCATTTTGCTCTATAAATAAACTTTAAATTTTTTTCAAAACTTTTTTTTTATTGAATATTTAATAAAATAAAAGAGAAAAGAAATAATGTAAAAAATATAAGAAACTCTTATATTCAAATACATAAATTCATGGATTAAATAGATATTAATAAAAAACTATTTGTATACTATAGCAAAAGTAATATAACAGTAAAGTTTCTATAATATATTTTTAGTGTCTTTATAAAATCTATTCTTTGAGTGAAAAGTATAAATGTACATCACTGTGGAGTGTGTAAAAAGTTTAACTGAAATATATTTAACATGAAGTCCATAATATTACCTCTTGAATAAAAAAATGCTCTAACTCTGTAAGATTAATTAAAGTTTATATTAATGGACAACCTAATGCAGAATCAAAATAAAAAAATTTTATGAACATACTGCTAAAAAGTAAGAACATGACTAGATAATATAATAATTAAAGTCAATTGTGATCAATGTTTGCTGCACATATAATATTTTTTGTATTTATTAGTGTTGAGAATAGAAATTATTTAAGGATTAATAAAAAATGAAAACGTAAAATTCACACAGCATACTTCAGTTCATTAAAAAATGACGAATGTCTTTTCTCTATTAAGTTCGTGATAGTTACATAAATTACTGTATTTTGCATGTTTTGTGCATTGTTTGTTGTAATAAAGAAGGCACAAGGACAACATTTAAAAAAAAAAAATAATATGCATAAAAAATATACAATCAAATGCTTTATTTTACTTCTATTTATAGATTCTTGTTTCTTGTTCATTGATTTAATTTTATTAAACACTATATATACATACATATAATTAGCTATTGATTATCATGAACTTTTGAAAATTACTTAGAAAAGTGTTTACTACAGCCCTGTTTATCATATTTATAGAAGTAAACCTCTGATCAAACCCGTAATATCGATTCTTTATGATTCAGTATTCCATGAATAATTTTCGCATAAAGTAAGATCGGGAAAGTAAAATTCAAGACCTCTTAAGTTATTCTCAATGATGTGTCACTAATATTAAAAAAGTTCGATTTTTTCCCTCTATCATCTGTTATTATCATATTATTGACACAGCGAAAAGAATTTACAGAAAAAACATTATGAAAGAATTAGAACTAATATCTTCGCTGGATAAAAATATTATTATTATTAAAGACAAGTAGTTTGCCATTTCCGCTTGTTTCTATAAATAAAAATAAATAAAATATATCTAAAATTCGACGATTATTACTATTACTTAAATCGTGTGTACGTGTTATTGAATACACTTATTGTAATATTAATAAACTCCACTAAAAGTTTATTTTGGATTACAAAGTTATATTTACATATCTACAACATCTAAATTTATCGACTTACGATATATGCGTATAGCGAAGTAATAAAAATAAATACATATGTGCAAACATATGATCACTTGACGAAATGTGAAACATACCCCTCTAAATGTCAAAGCAACAAATAAAATTATAGAAAACGCTTTCATCGGATTTCTTTCTCGGCTCATAAAGTGCGAGCGCTCGTATAGTAATCCAACTTATCACTAAGCAATGATATCTCGCATCAGGTAGTTTTCCCTTTTTTCCTTTTTCGCAGAAGTCATAAAAGCGAAATGGACTCGTAGCAGAGGGTGTTGAGAGTGACTCCAATGTCTTTTCCAAGTCGAACTTAGTGATGACGCCCTTGAGATTTTGTCGTCCGCGCCTCGGTTACCAAGAAACTTTCGAGTTACACGTGAACAAATAAGGGCGTACGCTGGGACGACGGGAAAGTAAGTTCATTGACTATTTCAGGAGTCGAGAGAACAAGAGGAGTGATTTTGATTGGTAATGTTACAGTATTGCAGGGGCGATGAGAGTTTTGAAAATCTTTTTGAGCACTGAATTTTTTTGAAACTTTTGCGGAAAAATACGAATGTGATGCAAAAAGTTTCTGTGAATGTGATAAAAGGTTAAAAGATGATTTAGAAGGTATTCATTAGCCTTTTTTAATTAGTCAAGTCTATGTAAAATGACCCGAAATGAACCTATTAATAATTCAAAGTTTGAATAAATCATTGGTAAACCGAAATCTAGTATACGAGGTAGTAATTGTATAATCAAAATTTCACAGTTCTATGAATTATATTCTGAATTTGGAAAACGGAAATAGAATAAACCCTATAAAAGCGATACGAATGCACATATAATAAAATGAATCATAAACACGCATACAATTTTTTGAAGAGTTTCCCTACAATATTTTCTCGACCTTTTTATTTTTTTCCTAGAGAATATATGTTTTGTCTTTTGTATACATAATCTAAGCACGTTTCCTTTTTCCTTGTTATTTCGAGCATATTAAAAAAGAGTGCTGCAAGAGAATAAACCATTAGTACTCATCTTTTAAACTGGCCATTTTGTCATGAACTCAGAACAACTAAACTAAGTCATCAAAAATTGTAGAAAGTTATATATTTTAAATTCACTTACGTTTTAAACACCTGTGTTTTTCACAGATTTCTTTATCTTATTTTTTCTTTACAGAACTAATTTTTTTTTCTCATTCAAGATGTATGGTTTTTTTTAAAAGATTAGTAAATATAGACCGACATATAAAATATTTTCGTTTAAATTTTATGTTGTAAGATATAATAGAGATAGAATATAGTGTATAATATATAGATAAGAAAGTTTTTTCTTATATTTTTTTGATACTAGTTTGATTAACAAAAAGATTATTTATCTATTGGCTTTAGACCATGAAAAATGGAAGTTTTATTTTGTTATTAACTTGTAAACTTGTTAAAAATTAACTTGTGAAAATAGAACGTGTGTTTGTATTGTTTGAAAATGGAAACATAGAATATCGTTAATTTGATTTTGCAAGCTTTGCAATTAAGCGTACATTTTTACAAAATAAAGATTTGTCGAAATTGAACTTGCATGTGTATTTTTTGGCCCGGTAGAAATTTTGAAAAGTTTTGAAGTGATAGAATTTTATATAAAAAATTCTATCAGCTTTTAAAACATTTGAAATTTATTTTTTATTCAGCAAGCAATAGCAAATTTGTAGTGGTTGTACAACTCTACGTAACTAAAAACTTGTGGCATTTTGAAGCTTTCACCTGATTGCTTTCCTTGGGGCTTTACCGGATATTTTATAAACTAAGGTTGTGTACCTCTAAGCCTATGATATGCTGCGGTATATGTTTCTAGAGAGCTTAAGTAGTAGAACTAGCAAGTCTATGTATTTTACTCTCGAAAACTTTATGCTATCAACACTCAGTTTTGTTTGGTTCATAATATTGGTGTTGAGGGTTTCAACTAAAGTTTTTTTGGCTTTTGCTCGTTTTCTGCTCTGTTGCTCCATTACTTTAAGATTTTCAGCCAAGGTAATATCAAAAGATTTAAAAAGCGCTTTTATAACATAAAATCAGCGTTTTGACTTTTGCGACCAAAAAGATATTATATTATAATATGTATAATTACCATTTTCTGTTGTCGTTAGTACATAAGTACTAAGAGCTACATTTCTCGAATTAATCTGATCAGCATTAAAATTAATACGACCCAAAGAATACTATTGATACGATTTTTTGAGTTGTACTGCTTTAAATACCCAAAATTATTCGTTATTGTTGAGACTGATTCTTTGAGACTACTTGTTTCATTCACTAATTGTTCCGAAAGAACATTTTATCGATCGACACATTCTTTCAAATCAATCAACACTCCACTGATCCATCTTCTCATCGAACAAGCAATCCAAGAAAAAAGAAAAAACAACTCACCAATCGAAGTGTCGTAGGCGTGCAGGTACTCCGAAGTCATAAACTGTGAGACGAGGGAGCTCTTGCCAACAGCCGGGGCCCCGAGCATCAGTACCCTGTACGGCGCCGGGCCCTGAGACGCGCTGCTCTCCCGTGAGCTCGCTAGCGAGCCCGCGGCGGAGTTGCGCGCAGAGCCTGGATATGAAGCGGTCAGGTGTTCCGTGCTGAAACACACACGGAGGAAAGCAAACTTGCTTAGTTATTGCGGCTTGGTTACTTGCAGCCGGGTCGGCGAAATGTTTTGCTTCGCCGAGTTTGATGTTTGAATTGACCGAGGCCTGGATTATGGATTGGACGAAATTGAAGAGTTTGCGGTGGCGATTGTGCCGAGGGGCGCGTGTGTTTGATTTGGGGAACGATAAGAGGGGGGAATGCTAATGGAGGCTGAGTAGGGTTGTTGATAAGTTTTTATGCGCGTATTTGTTTAATTATTGGAGAAGGAGAAATCAATACGGAATTTTGAACTGCCAATATTTATGTAGCGTTGGGTGTATTGTTTTATTGGCGGCTTGAATTTTGCATAAAAGCTCAAATTATATTTTTGTATGTTAATAATTATATATAAATAAATTGTAATATTTAGCTTTATTTGAAATATATTTATGCATGTTCGTATTTTTCGTAAAAAATATAATATTTTGAAGAGTAATTTATTATTACTTATTATTGGAATAAAATATTTCATATTAGTTCTCTTGTTTTTTAATGACGTTTATTAGTCATAAAACTTTATTTGTACTGAACTTTATTATAATTAATAAATTATTGCTTCCAATATAAATAAGGGTCAAGCGATAAAAGCTATGATTAAAGGTGTGATTGCAAAATTTTAAAACCAAACTCGTGGCTCAGTAATAAAACCATTTATCAGAAATTGTATGATATATTTGATACAAAATTATGTAGTATTATTATTTATTAATTCACGGAATAATACAGCAACAATATGATTTATTATTATACTCATAATAGTATAAATGTGTAAATAAGTTAATGCAAAAATTAGCACGCAATTTCATGATTCTAATTCAATATTAATATTAGTTATAACATTAATATTAGTTTGAATTGTTGATCATAATCGGTCAAACATGATCAACAATTCAAACTTAATACTTAAAATCAAAAAAAGTCATTTCAGTTAATCGTTCCAAGCGAAAATAATTGATAAAACAAAATACCTTCATGTCTATTTCCACTATAACCTAATAACCGACAAAATGATGAATTTCATTAATCATAATACAATAGCGAGCAATATACAACGCATCATTGCGCAATACTTTTAGCTTCCTCCGCCCTAATAACACAAACACACGCAATAATCGCGCCTAATACAATCAGCGGCCAAATAAAGAAAGGGAGAAAGTCCAACAACAGGACAGGCCACTCAGAAAACTTGTAGGCTATTTCTCCGAATAGAGCGTCGGGTCTAGATAAGAAGTTACGCCGCCGGCGTATAGTCTTTCTTTTCCTCCCCTAGCCGCACAATCCGCTTTGTAGCCGCGAGCGTTGAACTCCTGGTTATAGAGGGGAAAGTAGGGATTAGAGGGAAATTTTACAAGTATCTGATTATTTATGACTCGGATTTGCCGCTGTTATGTGACTTGAGTGTCTGGACTGATGGATGCTCACGTTTTCGGGTTGTATTCTATAAGCCTCGAATGTATTTGCAATCGAAAGTTTTGAAGGATGATTTAGGAGGCTTTTGAGATAGCGTTTCTTATATTTTTTTCGTTTGCAGTGTATTTTGTGTTGCCGCTTGGTGAGATATGATATCCTGTATAGTTAAAAAGAATTAGCTTCTTTTTTGTAAAGCTCAATACAAGTGTTATTCGAAATCACAGGATGTACATTAATCACTTTCGCTAATAAAACATATATGATTTATTATGCGTTATATTAAACACATTAATAATGTAATATGTTTTTGCACCACATATGTAACGTACATGTAAGTTACGGCCACAATAATTTATTACTATAAATCGTATCAAAAAATTTTTACTTTAACTCTATAAAACAAACACAAAAGCAGTAGCTCCATAAAATTCTCATACATCCCAAGCTGCAATCCATTCATCTCTGAAAACCGACGCATCCCCCCTAAAACATATTAATCCCAAACAGCCCATAAGTCTCGCGATCCACTTGAACCTAAAAAGCCCTCGCTTAAAACCCGAATATCGAAATACTGATTAATGTCGGCACACACTTACCACCCCCATCCTATTTCCTTTACAACCCAATGGCGCGTCATAATTCTCAATTTGCGATAAGACATCCCTCCCAAATCCGCGCTGCCCCAGTGGCCCGGGCGTCGAACCGTATTATAGAGGAAACATCTTCCCCTGTCCAAAATCGCTGGCCAATTATCGTAAATCAATCGGGGAGTGAAGCTTTTCCGAAGCCGCGATGATCGGACGCTTATCTCTGCGGGCCGCATCCTTGGCTGTTTGTTTGCGTGCACGCAGCTCCTGTCACTCAGGAATATAGCGTTGCACGCCGGATTAGCCGTGCCGTTCGCGCGCGGAGGCTATTTTCGCGTCAAGCTATTGCGTCCTGACCGCTGATCTTGCGTCCGCGTATTTGTCGTGTTCGCGGTGAGCTTACGCTGCTGTCGTAGAGATCGGAAGGACAGTGTTTTTTTTTATTCCTGCGGATTTATAAACGTATACGTGTTGTTGTTTGACGTAGAGTGATAGCGGATGGTACGGGCAGCTTTTTTGTTGGTTTACTGGGTGGGCTGGAATATATTTTGTGATAAAGAAAGAATAATTCTCGTCTGCGGTAACTGATGTTTAATTCTGGCTATTAAAAATTCAAAATATAATTATATGATTTATTAAAAGGGTGAGTTCGACACTGAATAATTAATCTTGTTTACATTTTTTCCTTGAAGCAAATTTCGTAATCATGTCCTTTACATGATTACGAAATCAGCTGCCCAAATTATTTTCCAATATCACCTAATTATAACCTAATAATTAACGTCCTCCTACACAGTTCGTTTCATAAATTTAGTCTTAATCACATCCAAACACTGCGAAAGTCACGAACAAAGCATAACCAAGTCGTACACTATTCACACCTACGCCTACTCGATAATAAACGAAAAATGCAATCGTTTAAAAACGAACAGACTTTTCATCAACGAAAACGAACTTGCACGATAGAAAGCCGGTGCACTCACGGCCGGGATATGTGCAGCACTCGATCAATGCGCGCGACGCAAGCCGAAATTGCTTTGACGTACACCAGCTCGTATCTTTTTCCGGGCCGCGAATGCATGTACTATGCGCTCAGCTCAAGTAGCCCCGCGAACAATTGGAAATTGCCGTAGATAAGATAATGCAGCTGGAGGCTCGAGGCGTGTGAAAAAGAGTGGAAGTGCTGACTGTATAACGAGAACGGGAAGAAGCGAGCCCGGCACGCAATTTCCTTTACGAGCTGCTCTTACGATTCAGTGCCCTTAATGCGCGTTGCTTTTTCGGGGGATGATGGTGCGGGAAATTGGAGAAATAGCCGGAGTGCTGAAGAAGGAAATGCAATGATGATGAGGATGAATGGGAGAAAAATATGATCGTGGGATTGATAAATATTAGTGTAGTTTTCTGAGCAGTGATAGTTTAAGTATATTGGTAAACATTGATTTTTGATTGATTAGGAGTGTCCGAAATCTTTGGATCATCGATTCGGCTCAAATTTTAAAATGTTTTCACATACCTAAGGAGGCTGCAGTAGTGCTCACAGATAATGCTTTGAATCGAGTTAAGCACATTTTAGTAATATCTCTAGAGTAGAAGCTTTTTTTTAAACATAAATAATTCCGATTGCATGAGCATTAAATTAGTTTTAAAAAATAAATATGATACTGAAAAATTAAACTTCTATTTACTTTTTCCAAAAGAAAAATATTAAGTTATTAAAAGTTTTGAAAATATAAATCGATACAAGTGCGAGAAATTTTGACACATAGGGAAATCATATTTTGGCATCAGAAAACACATTCCAAAATTTGAGCCAAGTCCATTCTTCGAAGGGTTTGGACTCACCTTGTGAGTGTAAAAATAATACCGTCAATTATCTTTGTCATAATTTTATATAAAATTTCTAGAGTAAAGCATTGATCTATCACATTACATTTCAATTTCATTGATTATATAAGTAAAGTGAGAAACTCGGTTGGCAAGCTTTTTGAGCTAACTTATTTAGCAGAACTAACTTTAGTATCAGCTCTTTTATTAAATGAGACAGAAAAAAGAATCAGAATTATAAAACGGTTAAAAATGTACAAAATTTTATCGATAATTTTATCAATATTGGCAAAATTGGTTTGATATTGGATCTCTAAAATAAGTTGATTGAATAATTTAGATAATAGTTTCTACTCCAAACTCTCGTTTAAATTCATACTTTTTCATACTATGAACAAACTAAAAATCTCATGATTTCCATTTAAACATGAAATCCTCTTTCCATCATAATTTAGTAACACCCATAAAAATTCACAACGATGTATATACACGATTCAAAAAGATCAGAATAACAGACGCCATAATAGACCGAAACGCGGAAGCTTCCTCACAGCTCAAAAGCTCACTACACTCCCTCTCCGACAGAGCAGCTCTTTATTTCCCGACTCGAAAAAAAGCCTCGACCTTTATAAAAGCGCCTTAAAAATATTTCACGTCCAGGCGCGGCTGAATGGCAGCGGTGACGCGTCGAGTCATGCAGGCGAAACACTCTAACACACACACACACACACACACACACACACACACATCCCTAAAATTCCCAAAGCCTCACACCTCAATGGAATCTCTGGGTTGGCTGGCGCGCGCACGGCTCGACGCCCGTAAACAAGATTTCTTTTCAGTCTCCCGGATAATCCAGTATTTTCGTATAACGAAATTACTCGGGTCACTGCATTTTCGTTTCAGCGTAGCTCGCTGTCCTTTATTTTCCCAGACGCAGCGGCTGGAGGCAAATTAACGCCGTCTTTGAAACTTCTTTGCGGCAACGCCTACGTTGGCCGAGTTTATAATGATAAGTTCTGACGAGGCGAGCGGTATATAGTATCGAGAAAGAGGAAGATGCGCGTTATAAATGGCTTTTCTGTATTGGCTGAATCAAGTTTCGCATAGTTGTAGACTAGCTGGCCAAGCAATGGACGCGCCAGCTGGATGTTTTCTCGCGCGCAAGATGGATGGTTAAACTTTCGAAGAAAAATGTTTGCGAGCGTACCTGTGCTAACTCAAAGAGTTGCGGTTATTAACTTAATATTTAACTTGAACTTTGACAGTGCAGACGTTTCATTCCAGTTACACATGTTAAAAATATAATAAATAAGGTACGTTAACTAATAATTAATAAAGTATCGCTTATATCCAGTTTTTAAATATTACACATTTCAAGATCTTTGATATGTTAAAATCACTTAGAGTATCTGTAAATGAAAATCTTCGTTAGGAGTGACAATATATCGATATAATATAACAATAATTGATTATAATACATCGCTACATAAAATACCAAAAAAATAACTGTATTTTTAAAATTAAAGATTTAATAATGACATCTCCTCATTCCATTCGAACGTAATAAAGTTATTCCAGTCATTTTAGCTGAATGTATCGTTAGACAATCTTCAATTCGATCTTGTTCTTGCGGTCGCTCTGAAGTTTAGACGTCGGAGGACAATTCTCTAAAGTCAAACACGTGTGTCTACGTCGCTTCATCGCCACACGTAAACTCACGCGTTCGATCTAGAGTTCTGGTCCTGTTTGTTTGAAAATCTTCTGTGTGGTAGGATGTTGCTATTACATTTAATTAATTTATAAGTATTATTTGGTCGACGACGATTCAAGGAATGTAAATGATTGGTAGTCAAACAAATAGATTTATAAAAATTTTATAAATACGCAGAATTATAATTTAGACATTATTCAATCTTTTGAAACTATTAATAAATTATGCGCTATCAACAAAGTGGTTATTTTATACAGTAAAATTGATATATTTGCATAGCAGTAACTTTCACATGTAATTTTACTGTTATTAAGTTTGACCTAATGGTTAAAATTCGCAAATTCAAAGTTAAATTTCTTTGATAAATTGCTGATTACCTAAGTCAAAATTCGGCCTGGATATTTGCGCAAGTCTTATTAAGGTAATGAGAAATCCTTCTTGGAAACTCATTTTTTATTTAAATTTTAGTTTTTTCATAAAATAGGTCATCAAGTTGTTCTCCATTAAAATAAAAACTTAAAAAAAAACATTCTAAAACTTGAAAATTATATACTCTCGATAACAAAGGGGTCTTCATATTACCTTCGTATTCATAAATTCATGAACCCTTGATACATCATAAATATGAGTATTATATTGGTTTCTCATAAATGACATCAAATCTATTTATAACCATAATTTGAAAAAAAAATTCAAGAGTATGCAAAAGTCTTTATGTCGATTGTAAAATGTTGTAAATGAAATTGAAAATTTAATGAAAATAAAATAATACAAAAGATAAATGTGCTCCAAAATTTATTTAACAAATTAAAGGAACTGTGTAATTATACGATTTCAAATTTAGTAAATAACAAAACAAAGCAATATCGATCGATTCATTTAAAGATTTTTGTATTAATTTTTTGTTAATCATAGACTCATAAAATTTAAACAATATGTACAAACATAAAGAATAGACCAACAAACTAAGATATAATAAGTTTTGTAAAGAGTCTTTATTGCATCATACGCTCAAAGTCACTTAAAACACTAAACTATAAATAGTACAGTATATATATGAGTAGAAAACCATATTATGAACTGGAAAATCACAGTTTTATTATAAAGTATAGAGTATTGGCAAGCATATATGTACACAGCCAGAAATGCTAAGAGGAAGTCAAAATTAAAAAATTGCAGGAATATGATGTATCTTATAGGGGTCGCAAATATACAGAGATTCGCTTGGCTCATACATCTACATATGTATGAACTCATGCATGAATATGCAGTATGATTATTTTCACGAATATTCCGCTTTGTCGAAAATGCTACAGGATAGTGACATCATAAGAGGATGAGAGGAAGACAGGAATGGGGTATGTAGGTACATATACGGAAGCCGACACGCGTTCGCGTGCATCTTGCAATACTAATGCAATATTTCCATCAAAGTAATTGATTTAGTGTCGTCGCTTGCTTCTCTCTCTCTCTCTCTCTCTCTCTCTCTCTCTCTTCCTTTCAGTTATTTTTTCTCCCTCTTTCTTCCTCTTTTTCTATTTATTTTCCTTACTTTTTTTTATTGTCATGCAATTTTAATTTTTTAAAAATTCTTTTCATCTCATTAATGCCAAAAATTCTTAATTTTTATGAATTGATTAAATTTGCTAATGTCTTCGACAGTGAAAGTCTAGAAGCGAGAAATCGCTTTTAATATGACTTAGAATATTGGTCTATTCAGGAATTTAATTTAATTTAAGTAGTAGAACATAATTTTGGTTGATATAAAGTTTTTGCACTTACTACATATATATATATTCATTTTGATACATTTGAGTGGTCTATATTATGCTCCAAATCTTTAACATTGCCTTCTATTTTGAACAATTTTTACTAGTGACGGGTTTAAAATACTCCTTGAAAAGTATTACAGACAATTCAGATTATTTGTTTGAAAAAGTTAATAAATTAATCAGAATTATTTTTTACTATGTTTATGTTATTAAATTTCAAAAATAAATTATGTATTTTTCATTATTATTAACAATTTTGAAATTTAAGGAAAAAATAGTCGAATATCTCGAATTTAAATCACGAGAATTCTCACGCGAAAAGCAGACATCTTATTACTAAATTATGAGAACCCACAGTCGCAGTTTCGCATGTCTTGCTATATACAGGTGCCTTTAAAGAAATATAAATTCTCTTTCAGTCTCAGGTTTATGACTCTTTATTTCAGCATGTAAATAATACGAAATCACTGATAAAAGGATTTCCAAATTAAAACAAGAAAAAAAAAAGAATTTTCATAATGCCATTGAAAATGTCACATTTTCGAGACTGAAAAAGAAAATATTTTTCAGGCCTATTTTTCTATTCAATCAATATTACAAAAAATTTAAGATTAAGCGCTCCCCTTTCCTCTCTCTCTTCCACTCCCAGCTTTTTCTTATTTCTTTTATTTTGTTCTCCCGAATTCCCCTCATCCGTACCACCTTCAAACGCAGCCCCTGGCTTGTTTCTTCAGCCATTCAACTTGAAAGTTAAACGCGCCCAGCCTCGCTCCATCTTCTGCTTTCTCTCTTCGCTGATCTCTGAGCAAAGGCCGGGCATCGGGATCTCTCTCGTGTAAAAGGCTCTCTCTCTCTCTCAGCGAGATCTATCCCCTTTTCGCTTCGAATGGGTTTTTGGTCGGCGAGAACGTCGGTTTATCCCTCGGACACGCCGGCTTACGCTTCTTTAGAGAGGCATGAATTATTTCGAGGAGCTTCTACAGCAGCTTTTTCTCGGCTTACTCTGGGCGCCGCTGTTCCTTGCCCGCTGTTTTAGATTTGCTTTGAGCATTTTCAGTTGGGCTTTAATTATTGCTGTACTAATGCTGTTGATTTTTTGTCGCGTAATGCGCTTTGCGAGTTTGCCGAGAAAAATATTAGATTAAAGCTGTAAGAATTATAGCTTTAAGGTTTATTAATGGTGGTGTAGAAAGCCAGTTGAATATTGTATTTATAATTAAGGTGTACCCGTTCGATGATTGATAAACCCAGTAAACACAGCTAAATTACAGTGCTCAGTTCCGTTACTTAAATCAAATTTTAACTATACAATTAACTCCTTAAAAATGCAGAAGCAAACACCGAACGTCAAACGATCGTCCCGTGACTGTTTTACACGCAGATTAGATCTCCCTCGAACTTCCACAAAGCCGGCTTGTTTAACTCCCAAACTACTAATTAGTCGGGAACCGATGTTACCAAACAACGAAAAAAAGACACACGCCCCGTCGCACAATAGCCAAAATACGGCGGCCGGGCCAAACTAGCCCAGTAGGCGAAACTTTCCCTCGCGCTTATAATTCACAAAGGGTGGCCAAACCGGCGCGACACAATGAATCCATATAGCCGGGAGCCCGGTAAATTTGCTTAACCTCCTACTCGCCTCCAGGCAGTCCGAGGCAGAGAGACAGCCGTGCAAGATCCGCATATAGCCTTGGCGGATAACGAGACGCTTCGGCAATTCGAGCTGCGAGCGCGCGGAGAATAGTTTGAGAGCTGAAGCTGCAGCAGCAGGTGCGACGCGTGACGGACGGAAACGCTTTGCTGGAGAGAGAAGTGGTTGGCTATGTATGCTGGGAGCTATCGCTTTGGAGCAGGGGGGAGAGGTGAGAGTGGAATTCGGGGAAATTTAGACTTGGTGGTGGAATGCTAATTTCTTTGGGGGATAGGGGTTAATTCTCATTTCTAGATTAAAAATTCCATGGTCCTGGGATGATGAGGTGGTAAAGCGGTTGACGAATGCTTATGATTTTCGAGATATGGTGTGGATGTTAAGGAGACGATGTTTGATGGTTTTGACGATTTTAAGTAGAACGAATTACGTATGATCAGACGTTATTTTCTAATAGTCATAATTCAATAATGATTGAGCTGTTTTTGGACTAAAAAAATAAATAATTTTAGTATTAAATTTAGATTTTTTTCTTAGACGAAATTAATTACAATTTTTAAAAGCACAAAGTTTGGATTATTGTATAATTTTATTTCACTTTAGATTATCTTTTTTGTAGCACGTTTATTATTTAACGTGTAATGTTTCACAAAATGTAATTAGCATCAATAAAATAACTAATTTGTTAAGTAATTAACATTGATTTTGAACTACAAAATAGTAACTGTCTGTTATACAAGTATTGATCTGAAACCGCAATAAAATTATTTTATAAGAAATATTTGAATAAATTTTATTTTTGTTATATAAAACTTTTTAAAATTATTAAAGATAATTTTACTATTTTTATGTAACATACTTATTTATAAATTTTAGATATGCCAATTCAATTCAACTCTATCCATATACTTTTGAATTTTAATTTAACAAGTTCAAGGAAACGTAGATATATCAAGAAAGTTTGTTTGAGTAAACAAAAAGTTA
>JAPYZA010008739.1:0-10223 GCA_030522685.1 Eupelmus azureus | reverse complement strand
AATATTATTTCATATCCACATTAAACAGCTTTGAAAAACCTATTTTCTAATTTCATCCATAAAAAATCAAGCAGGCACCAATCCCTGAATTCACATGTAAATATCAAGTCCTTAATCTACTTAACTCACGTCAAAACAAATGAGACTCGACTAAGGAGACGTGTTACATCTAATCGCTTCTAATCCGTTACCCTACACCCAGTCTCCTATATAGTAAATGCTAGGAAATCAATCTAGATCTCACTTTCCACGCGTTCCACGTCGTGATTCCCAAAACGCGACGATATTAAAAGTCGAACCCTTTCACCTAAAGCGCCGAGAACGAGGAATGCCTAATTACACTCGCACCTTATACGTATATATGTGTCCGTCGGACCGATTAACATACCAGCACCGGAGGGGGTCGACGTATATATATTCACACCTCGGACTCGTATGCGTGGAATAAGAGTTTCATGGATAACTGAGATGGGATTTTAGAAAGTTTCAATGTGGTCGATGAATGCTAATTGAAGTTTTGAACAGAAGGGTATTGTTTATTATATGTTTGATTGTTCTTTTTTAGAATTCAATCATTCATTTTTTACTTGACAGCGTTAAATGTATGATTTTATTGTTACAATCAATTACCAATAATTACCATTTTTTTGCATTCAGTTCTAAGATACACGAATCTTATTCGTATTTATAGTTTATGTATGAATTATCCGTTCTATACTTATGCGAGTTTTCAAAATCAAAGGGAGACGCTACCGAAACGTCATTTTAGATTTACATCTAAAACGTTTGAATATCTTTAATTTAACTGTTTTAAAACAGCTCCCAGGCAAAGTCCTAGACTAGCTGCATTTAAATTCTACGAATCTATTCTCCAAATTGGCCGTGAAATTGGAATCTGTTAAAATTTTTGCATACCACTTTCTTCCTAAAACAGTAGCAATCATATTGATTTGCATGCAAATTAGAAAACATTGTTTTAGTAATGGAGAACATTTGAATTTCATATTTGGATATCTAGATTTCAGATCTACCGGCTACAGTCTGGAACCGCGAAGTCGTATATTATTCGTCAAAACTCACCATAACAAATATTTTTCAAACCACACCAAAATCTCAAAAACAACATAACCTCCAATCGCTTTTATCACCCCACAAAAAAAACCTCCACAGAAGCAGCAATCACCACCCCTTAAAAATCCGCACCTCGCACACAATAGCCCGGAAAAATCGCGCAACCGCCAGCCATTCCAAGAAAGCCTCTCCCGTCCTTTTAATAATCAAAGAAAATAGCCTTCATTAGCTATCACAATGGCGCGCTCGATCCGGACAAGTGTAAAAAGATCCACGCATCCAGCCTCGCGGCATCGCCTTTGACTCTCGCGCGCTTTCTGACCCCCGGGGCGCAGATCTCCGCGGGGGACTCGAACGCGCGGCCTGCCTTTTTCCCCTCCCCATTGTCAAAGCTCGCTGTAGGCTTGCTGCCTAGTTGCCGCGGCATTCTTCCGCAATTACACGCCCTCTCTTTCGCCCAGCGCTTTTCCGTCTTTCTTCTTCACGCCCTCTTCTTGACTTTTACGAGGCTTTCTTCTTCTTTCGGCGATTTTTTTGTTTTGTTTGGGAGGCTTGGTTATTGTCTGATAGACGGATGGACAATGGGTGTAAATGCGCCGCCTCGGGATTGTGCGCGAACCTGATTCATGGGCTCGCGCGCTCGGCTAATTTAACGCTGATAATGCGAGGGGGGTTTTGTGTTCATTGTGCGAAATTGAGAGTGGCTTTTCTTTTGTAATTGCTTTTGGGGAGTTATTTTGAAAACAGTGAGGCTCTTTTTGGCTTTCGGGTCTTTAGAAGGTTGGGGCGACATGTAAACTGCTGTATAGATGCTGGGTATTCGGATTAGTATAAGTTATTGTTTTTATAATATTTATTCAGTAAAGTTACTAAATCACGTACTGATGTTATATGCTTAGTATTATCAAACTACAATTTCGAAAATGTTTTAAAATAATTTTCCACACTTTTTGACTATATAAGTATGTATTTCTAGAAAGTAGTAGTATGGCTTATTTAAAATTTTCGTTTTATAAATCAGTTGAAATGAATAAAAAAATTTATTTAGAATATTTATTCGAAAACCTATAATAATTTTTCAATTTAAATTCATCTATACACTTTCATCCTCTCCAATATGGTATGTTATAAGTTAACATTGAACGGACCACCCACCTTATATTGGATTTTCCAATTTCATTACTTTTTAATCATCTTACCAAATTAATATCGAAACACAACGTAAAAAAAAGCGAGAATAACACACCTCATAAAAAAACAACCCTTTCCAAGCATACAACAAAGCAAATCCAAACCTAACGCGTAGAAATTGGAAAAAAAATGAAAAATTTCCGATTCACGAAGGGTTAAAAGGCGCGAGGGCCGAAAAAGTAAAGGCTTTCTGGAAAACGAAATTCGACCGAGGAAAATGGTTAATTACTTTTCGCGTTTTTCCCTTTCGGCGCCTCTCGATTTTTTCGGCGAGCCACTTAGGTAGGTCCGGGGGCGGTGCCAGCGATGGGGTTACAAGCGGATTTTACGCGGACGACTTTGAGCGGCCTCCTTTTTGTGTCTCGTTGCGCGGCGCCGCGCGGTTCACCAGATTTTTGAAGAAAAGTGAAAATCCGTCTCGTGTTTTCAAAGTGCGAGCGGGTGTCGGAGGAAAAAATAAGGATCACGCTGTGCGTTTTGTGGAGAATAGAAAATTGTTGATGGAAAAGATGTAGTTTTATTGAATAGTATATTTATTTAAGATGCACGTAATTTACATTCAACAGTATTATTGTACTTAATTTAATTTGGTTTAACTGGTATTAATAGATTTTATTCACCGAAAGTTTATCGGTATTTAATAATAAATTTGTATAAAGAGAGTTGTTACAAAATTATTCAGTAAATGGACAATGTAATTATTAAATCCGTCGCAGTGTTTGATCTCGATTAAATACAGATCGAGTATTTTTAATTACCTTAAATGAAAATAAATAACACAATGTAGTTAACTTAAATTTTAATTATTTTGATAATAATGAATACTGTCGTTTTTTAAAATATTGATATACCTAAGAAAGAATACATAATTAGAAATATAAAGGCATAAAAACATAGAATATTTATCATCATTTGACTAGCAAAATTATAAATATTCTTAGAAAAATGTATTAATCTAAAATTTTAAAATATAAACTGTATTTTAATACCCTAATCAAAAAGTATTAAAATTAAACTAAAATAAATAAGTTATAAAATGGTTTTCAAAACTATAACGGTGTAGTTTTAGAATTTTCAAAAAAAATAAATTAGATTGTAATACATTAACATGCATTAAGTATTAATTCACGAGAGAAAAATAAACTTACAGTTAAGTTATGTTTAGGTAAAATAAACATTAAATTTCTTGTCTTTAATCATCATTATTTATAACAAATCCAGAATTCAATATTTTTGAATATGAATTTTGAAAAAGTTTAGTTTGATTAAATTTTAGTTTAGTCTTATTAAATTCTACTTATTTAATTTTACCATAAGTTTCTCCATAATATAATGTAATTTTATTTGTTTACTGCCAAAAAAATTTGAAATTAATCATAATTATAATACTCATACGATTTTAACAAAATCATAAGATTGATTTTAAATTGAATTGAAATGATTATTTGACCTAAACAGAAGTTTTCAAATCAGTTTTTATGGATGATTTGCTGTGTTACTATATTCATATTAATTCTGTCTTTAATAATAACTGTCACGAGAGTAATCATAAACAAAAACATAGTCCATAAAATTAATAAATCCGTGAAACAGACGTTCCTTAAACGAACGTGAATAAAGTTGAAGTCTCGTGTTTCTGTTGTTATAATTTCTGTAACCAGAATAACTATTACTATAATTATCATTATATCTGTCATTATATCTATTATTATAACGATTATTGTAACTATTGTTATAAGATGGTCTTATACCACCATATCGATTATAATTATCTTCATTTCTATAATTCCCAGATTGATTGTTCCAATTGCCATAATTATTATAGCGCTTGTAAGGTTCAACTCTATAATTTTGATATGTTTTAGTTCTCTGCCAAGTTCGTCTTACAGGTTCATTCCTTGTACTATTATTACTAACAGGATTTTTTACCACAGATGATCTATCATCTCTTGTGCGATTGGCATATGTAGATTGAATATTACTGACAGTACTATTAACAGTTGCGTTACTATCAGAACGACTTCTATTATTACCTGACTGATGATAGTTATTTGTAGGCTTTTTCCATATATCAATAGATGGTTCAACATTTGAAGGTGCCATTATTGCCTTTCTAACTGTTGTGTTGTTAACTGTGGTTGTTTTACTTGCTTTTTGAATATTTGACGATGTACTTGGTGCTGAGACTTCTGTGGCAGGCTCTAAAAGAATAACGATTTGCTTATTTTTTCTATCTTTTTGTAAATCTACTTATTATTAAGTATATTATACAAATATTACTTTATTAAGTATATTATACAATTATTACTTATATTCATAATTTAATTTTCATTAAATTAAAAGAAATAATAATAATATTGTAAACATATTTTTCTGGTTAAATAAATAAAAAAAAAATAAAAATAAAATAAAAATAATAATATATTTTCACTTTAACTACAAGATTTTCATAAAAAACAAATTTTCTATCATATATTTACTTATATTTGTATTTACACACAAATAATAATATTACCTAATTTAATAACAACAATATTAAAAGAAATTATGTCAATTATTTCCAGAGCAACATGCAATTTACCTGTTCGAATAGGCTGGGGAAAGTCATTTTCATAAGTTTGAGTTGCCTTGTCAATTCTGACAACTTGTGGAACAACTGGTACTACAACAGGTTCTGGTATAACAATAGGTTCCTCGATCTTAGTTACCGTTTCCGTAACTACAAACCTTTCTTCTTGCAGCGTCAAGTCGCACTCCTCATCCTCTAAACAATCGCAAAAACAATCATTACAACAGCCTGCAGACCGTCCGAACATCTACCCTACCCAAATTTTCTATCACCCACTAAAACGTTATAAAAAAAGCATACCTTTCTCATCGCTGCTATCTCCAAGAACGATCGACTCAATTTCATCGTCCTCCTCGACGTCATTGCCGTGTTCGCTCGTGTCGGATAGAAAAATAACCGAGGAATCGTCGCTCGCGTTGTCCTGCTAAACAACCAATCTGTCATCTCGATGTCGATACAAAAAACCCAGGAGATCCTTACCTGATCGTCTTCAACTTTCACGTCCACGTCCATTTTTATACACAAAGGGAAACTATAGGCTGCAAATCACCCGTAAACAAAGCCGGGGCCAAACTAAAACCGCGCGTGAATACAGCGCAGTGCGCGAAGAAGCAGTGGTGCTTGCGCGCGATAGGCGATTAGCTGTGCGAGATGTGGCCGCGAGAGAAACCGTCAAACTTGACAACACCGCCCGCCAAATTCCGCGGACCAATCGCGTAACGGCGCCGTGCGTTACTGCATGTTTCTTCGATTTGTTTGTGGTTATACTTGTTGGAAGTGTGATTTTTTTATTCGTTGTTGTTTGATTTACGATAGATTGGTGTAACTAAAATCACATTACTTTTTTAAGTGAAATGTTTGTATTGTTTGATCGAAGATTGATTTAAAAATATACAAAAATAATATTTGATACAAATTGTAAGAGGATTGTGTTAGATGTAAAAAATATTTATTAGAATTCGAAGGAATTACAAATTATTCTATAAATTATTTGGATCTAAGGTATGTATTTCTTAGATAAAAAAATATATCTATTAATGAATACAAATTATATGTAACTTAAATTTATCTTTTAATAATTACATAATTTTATTATGTATTATAAATTATAATACTTTTATGAAATAATACACTTAATACTTATTATTTAAGTAATCAGTTTTCAGTATATATAATACAAAAACAAGATATTTTCTAAACCAATTAATCTACTACAGTCAGTAAATTATGTGTTATTTAAACACTTGACACTTTGATTAGTTTTTAAATATTAACTATGCATGATTTTCATATTTAAATATTGTAGATTAAATATAATATATAAGCCATTCCCATTTTGTCAAACTACTTATTTAAGATATTACATTAGTCATGAATTTAATTCATAAATTTAACACCCTGTTTTATACAAAAACTGAATACCTTCAATAAATAAGTAGTACGCTTTAAACAATATATCGGAATAATGCTGTCTTCGATTGAATCTATAAATTGGATTTGAATATTTCCATGAATTCCAAATTTGAGGTGGAATCTGAGTATATCCATAGTTATTGTAACTGTTGAAATATTCTGACTTAGAAAAATCATTATAATAATTCTGGTAAGGTTGATTAAAATTTTGAAATGAGTGTCTTCTATTGAATCGATAATTAAAGTTTTGCTTCATCCTATTATAATGAAAATTCTTGTATGTATGATGTCTATTTTTATATGATTTGCTGTGTTTATAAAATGAATTTTTTTTATTAGCAAAATGTGAGTTTGTACTTTTTGAATGATTATCACATGTTTCATTTTGATGCATAGATGAATTATTAAAATTACTTGCTCTAGAACTATTTGATTCTGTGCAAATTTTCTGATTATTTAATTGATTTTCAATCTTGTTTGTTGATGTGGGTTGTGTATCATCAAGCACTAAAAATAATAGTTTGTTTAATTTATTTTGTGTATAACTTAATTAATTTTGTGTATATTTTAACTAAAAAAATTTAACTTTTCAAATTTATTTTATTATAAATGTAAAAACTACAAAGTATTTGTTTAAAAACTTTTAATTTTTTTTAAATACTTTAACTGTAATGACACATGTTAACTTGATATTTATAAAAAAAATTGTATTATTACCTGAAGAAGTAGTATGAATATCTTGTTTATTTATTTGAGATTCTGCTACAATAATGGATAATTCTTCCTCATTGGTAATTTCATGTTTTTTATTTTCCACTTTCCATTGTTTAAACTTAGTGATGATTGAATCACATGTTGAATCATCTAATAAAAAATAACATTTCAGAATGAAAATTTAAACCTATAATTTTATTCAAACTTTTAAACATAAAAACAGTTAATTAAAAACATAAAAAAACATCTTCTTACCAATATCCAGACAGACCTCACTTATAGAAATGCTGTCATCCTCGGAGCTTTCCTGCGAAAATAAACGTAATAATTTTATTAAAAATCAGAAACACACCTCTCTTATTGCACAATATAAAAAAACTCACGTAATTATCCATGTTAAATCCAAATTTACTACAATTAGAGGACGCCTCGTGAAATGCGCACTAAATAATTACGAGCTACTTTGACATGTGCTTTGTAACACTAGCGCAAACGAACTGAGGACCTCGGCAATAAGACGTTACGCGGCGTCATTTGCGCGACGCATGGACCAATCAGATAAGGCGGTGATTTGATATCTACCCACTGACGGTTGTGATTGTTGACACCTCGTCGATCGAAGGCGAAAGGGTCATGTGTTATTATAACGGTCTGATGACTATTTACTTATACATGTAAGGGATTCAGCTGAAAAATCGTTTGAAAGTTTATATTTAAATTAAAAAAATTGTTTGTATACTTGAAATTTTAATAATATATTTATAATATTGTTAATGCAAATTAATTTTGGGTCAGCATTTGCGAAAAATCGTCAAGTTTAAGTACTTACATCTCCGCATTAGAATTATTTTTGTTAGTCGTATTTGAAGTATTTTTTTAACAATTTATTACAAATGGTATTATTATTTATTATTATATTATTTATTACAAAAGAAATACATGTCTGCATAACATAAAAAAATTTTTATTTAACATTTTCAAAATAAAATAAAATATTATAAAAGTAGATATGGTTATTAAAAATAAATGTATATACTTCTATTCTTCTTCAAGGACTGGGCATTATTTATTTTTAATCTAATTTTAATTTTCAAAAATTCATTTTATTCGTTGTTCAATTTCAGGACTTAACGATGGAAAAATTAGAAAACAAGCAAAACTACAATATTACATTAAAATTGCATCGAAATAATTAAACATTTTGCTGCAACTGAGTTTTGTTAATTTTTTATTGACAAGTCTACCTAAAACTAAATATAAGTAATAGTTTGTTCAACAATTTTAGTAAAGTCGATAGAGAGGTAAAAATCGCATTTCGTAATTCAAAAAGTATTCTAAATTTTTCTTTATTTACTAAATTGCGTACTATTTATGTGAAAATCTTTGTGGTACATATAGTCTGAAATTAACATACAGAATTCGAGTAAAATCTAATCTCTAAAATAATTAATAAAACTAGGAAACTCTAATTTTTAGCAAAAAACCTTACATAATTATGACATTTTATAGGATTCTATACTCATTTCACAATTGCATACTTATCCCAAACATCTCCCTATCATAAATATACCAATTTCACCCCACCAACCAACCAAAAAAAAACCACACATCCCAACCATCGAACCCTTCCAGAATCCCCAGTCTAACGTTTCGCGCCAAGATAAAAACTTGCTTCCTCGCTTACATCGTCCCTCGCTCATCCCTCAATTAACCTCGCCCCTCACCTCACTCTCAACCTCGCTCGCATTAGTAACCCAATGCGAAACCAAACCCGCATATACACACAGCGACGTCTTCACTGCGACTTGCGCGGATCTACTCCAAAATCGCCAGAAATGAAAATCGTAAACGCGAGAAAGGGAAGCACGTGTGGTCGGTGCGCGCCACCGGCGAAGTCACACAAAACATAACAAGCCGCGTTAGGTCCCTGTCTCTCCCCCTCTCGCTCCTCGCCGCCTTGTAATAAGATATAATAAGACATTTAAGTCTGTTTCTTTCTTCTTTCTCTCGCTCTCGCGCTTCGCGTTTTGGCCGAGTTCGGCTTCGCCTCTTGCTCTCCTTTCCGCTCGCTCTCTCTCTGGCTTTTGTTTTACGTCTCTGTTAGTCTGGGTTACTCTGTTAGAGTGTAATTTTTTGGGATTTTTTCTAGCCGGTTGTTGCTTAAGATTGTTTTTGTGATGGCGAAACGATGAATCGTTTAAAAAAAATCTTTACGAAAATAAAGTAAAGTAAAAACGTTAAAAATCAAAATGACCATTTACAAACCATGATTTACAGCGCTATAAAGATAAGAAAAAGAATAAAAAAATCCAAACTCGACACCTCACCCAAACTTCATCATCTGCAAGTAATTCACACATATGATTCAAATAACCACCGCCCCCGCATCTCAGCGGCGGGTCCTCAATTCAAAAGCACCGCCAACTCTTCCCTATATACACAAGCCACACTTTACTGACACGCGCCTTTTAAACGCTTTTTCACGCGGTAGTAGCGCTCGCTTTCTACACCCCCGCTTTTTCGGACGTCTCATCCCTTATCTAGCCGCAACGACTTGCACGTGAAGCTCGCGCCTGGGAGAGATAAGTGCGCGCTGCGGTTTGGCTGGAAAATTTACGTCGGGTTTGTCGGTGCGAGCCACGCGACTGTTTGTAATCTGATGTGCTATGGGTAAGTTTTTGGAGAGGTGCTTTTCGGGGAAGTACTTTCGAAAGTTGGTTTTATTGCTCTATTCCATTTGCGGAGTTTTGGGTGCTGGGGCGGCATGTGTATGTCGGTGGTGTTGGAAAAACAATGGCTAAATATAGCTTTGTTTGTTTGTTAAGAAAGTTTTTCGAAATCATTATGAATCTGCGAGATCTAAACGAATCAGTTATAATTACGTAGTATAATGAAATAAGGAGGTAAACAAAAAGTTTGAATTTATTTACAAACTGGCTTATGGCAATGGCCGTAAGGAATAAAGAATTATTGAATCAAAAAAACTTTAGAGGTGGCGAAACATTAGAGTGATTCCATATAATTTTCCAATATTTCATTTAGGACCACCAAAGTTCCACGAAGTTAATTTTTGATTAAATTACACAATATTATTTTCTAATGATGTCAGAGTCTATCTGGAACGACCTTTTCAAACGTCTAATTATTTTGGGCACGTGGATGAAATCAAGGAGCGACATGTGGTCACATATATGTAGCACCTACATATATTTCAAGTTTCAAAGCAAAAGCCAAGTGAGTTTCCTATACGTTTATACCAACTTTA